>CM061921.1:74104357-74224625 GCA_031002005.1 Vandiemenella viatica | reverse complement strand
ACAAAAAGCTACGTGGCCTGGCTCGGAACCCTTCCCCCCCACGTAGCCTAGCGTAGCTTTCCAGCCAACCCCTCCCCCCCTTAGACCAAGCCACGTAGTTTATGGACACTCCCTAACAGGACGACAGCAACACCCAGAAGGTGAGAAACCATACCGCGCATGTGCACTGGCGCGCTGCAAGCCCCGGTCGATTTGAAAAGTCATTCTGTCTTTATAATAAGGTAATCAATCATCTCAATATTATTGATCACTTGAGGTTCGCTTATAATGGGACGGCAGCACAGCTCAGAAAGTAGCAAGTAAACCGCACATGCTCACTGCCGCGCTGCCACCGCCAGTTAATTTAATTTAAAACAATTTTCAATATCGTGTAGGGTCCGCTCATAACTGGACGACAGCATGACTCAGGAGGTGGTGAGCCACATCGCGCATGCGCACTGGGACTCTGGCAGCCCCCGCGCTCTTATGCACGTATACCCTCCGTTATTTTCATCACTTCCGCTGAAACTAAGTAGCAACGCGTTACGGAATAATATGGAGCGACGAACAAGCCAAACCACGGATCACACGTGGAACCATGTGATAGAGAATAATTAGGCAGATGTAACGAAGGAGATATTCAATGACATTAACAAAATACTGGGAAAATAATTTGGACTAAATATAAATCAAAGCCAAAAAATGCCGTGAAATATCTGAAACTAATAGAAATGACTGGATATAAAGTAATGATAGTATTATCTGTAATACTAAGGATAAGTGACTAAGGGATAATGATTCAAAATTCACGATGGGAAAAATAATGAATTTTACAGAAATTGTAGAATCTGATGAAACAATATAAGACGGGATAGCCACTGGAAACGTGACGGGTAATTCTGAAAATATCACAAATACAGTGTTAAGAATATTAATAGTGAACTTAAGTAGTACAAAGAACAAAAGAATAGAGTTTGGTAACTTCATAGCGATACACAAACGAGCTCTCCCCGCAACTGATTGGGTAAATAAAACTGAGAACTGTTTGGCTGATGAATTGTCCACAAGCCGTTGTTCTACATCTACTGATCTGCGTTTGAGATTCCACATTAATCTGTAAGTCAGGAAGAAAATAAATTTGACACCCTACCTATGACACATTAACTTGGCGTGTCTCCTTTGGGTTATCCAACAAAATTAGTTTTGTTTTTATCGGAAAAAGTGTAAGCACCATAAGAAAATCTTTCGAACAAATAGTTAATGCTGTTGTTCACAAAAGACGCCTTACTTTCTTATTTTCGAATTACTTTATTTGCTCCCACCTGTTCAGTAGTGTGGCTACCCAATAAAATGAGGCGCTGTGTGAATTATGGAATCATAGTAATTATCTATGCAGGCAAATGATGTTCATATTAGCGATGCCCCGACATGACTCTCTCTTAATACGACCTTCCATAACCAATTCACTTACATTCTAATTGATGCATCAAGATATCTGGGCCTCTCAATTTTTTTTTTTTTGCTATATAGAGAGTTTAAATGTATGCTGAAGGACACCTATAACGATTTTTTTTGTCTCGGTAAGGTTGTAGGGTGTACTAGCATCAATATTCAAACTCTTTTTACACTAAAAGTGTTTCAAAAACTTTAAATTCCTCTTGTTACTATCTTCTGAATGAAACAGAATTCTGCAGTTTTGACAAATACAGGGTGTTACAAAAAGGTACGGCCAAACTTTCAGGAAACATTCCTCACACACAAACAAAGAAAATATGTTATGTGGACATGTGTCCGGAAACGCTTACTTTCCATGTTAGAGCTCATTTTATTACTTCTCTTCAAATCACATTAAAAATGGAATGGAAACACACAGCAACAGAACGTATCAGCGTGACTTCAAACACTTTGTTACAGGAAATGTTCAAAATGTCCTCCGTTAGCGAGGATACATGCATCCACCCTCCGTCGCATGGAATCCCTGATGCGCTGATGCAGCCCTGAAGAATGGCGTATTGTATCACAGCCGTCCACAATATGAGCACGAAGAGTCTCTACATTTGGTACCGGGGTTGCGTAGACAAGGGCTTTCAAATGCCCCCATAAATGGAAGTCAAGAGGGTTGAGGTCAGGAGAGCGTGGGGGCCATGGAATTGGTCCACCTCTACCAATCCATCGGCCACTGAATCTGTTGTTGAGAAGCGTACGGACACGTCGACTGAAATGTGCAGGAGCTCCATCGTGCATGAACCGCATGTTGTGTCGTACTTGTAAAGGCACATCTTCTAGCAGCACAGGTAGAGTATCCCGTATGAAATCATGATAACGTGCTCCATTGAGCGTAGGTGGAAGAACGAAACTAAAATGAGCTCTAACATGGAAAGTAAGCGTTTCCGGACACATGTCCACATAACATATTTTCTTTGTTTGTGTGTGAGGAATGTTTCCTGAAAGTTTGGCCTTACCTTTTTGTAACACCCTGTATAAAGGTAGACTGTTGAAAAGAGAGTAAATGTTATTATATTTCGAGTGCTCTCTCTAAAGAAGATGCGAAGATACAAGTATTTTCGGACAATAGTATTATTTTTACTCTAATAAATGGGACAGTTCCTTTTCACAGAAGGCGTTTTGAAAAATAATAATAATAATAATCAGTTATAATCAACTATCATTTGCCTTATATTATTTGTTGCTAGCTATTCCTAAAGTCATTATGAAAAGTAAGTAAACAGCAGCCCACGTTTTTTTCTACATTAAAGTTCATTTTTTGGTCAATGACTTTATTCTCACTTTAAGTGTACTCAAAAAATTAATTTATACTGAATTTTGGGACATCCTATCACTGCTGAACAAAACCTTTATATTTAAAGAGGATTTTTAACTTTTGAGTTCACATTGCTAAAAAGCGTGTTTTATAATTGTTTTAACTATATTTTTTAACTTTTTAGTTCATATTGCAAAAAAAAATGTGCTTTTTTGTGGTTGCCTTTTCTTCTTTTTCTTTGTTTTGTAGTTGCTTTTCCCACTAGTAATGAACAGTTAAATGGTCAACCCCACAAGAGATCCAATGACAGTGTAAAGACTACTCTTCTAAAATAGTACGAAATAATTCAAAATGACGTAGGGAATGCTCGCTGTTTAACATCAGCCTAAGTGGCAGAGCTGCTAGCATCAAGGTATCATTAAGTGTGCAAGCGTAGAAGGTTGCTCAACAAAACCACTTTTCTATTGTTACTGTAAAAGTAATGAGAATAGTCGGAATAGTTGTGAAATAATTGTATTGACCTCGGTTTTTAGTACGTATGCAGTTTCAAACAATTCGGATGTCTGGGTGAAAATTGAATTAAAACTTCCATTACATTCAAACACTTTTCTTTTGTTACCGTCAAAGTCAAGAGAATACCAGGACATAGCTATTAAATTATTGTATTTTCATTTGGTTCTTAATACATGTCACAAAATTTCAAACGATTCAGACGTCTGTGGGTGGGTGAAAACTGAATTGAAAAATAACACTACATTCAACCACTTCCCTGTTGTTACTGTCAAAGTAATGAAAATACCATCACTTAGCTATGAGATTATTGTATTGTCGTCTGTTCTTATTAAGGATGAAAAATTACAAACAATTTGGAAGACTGGAAGATTACATTCAACCACTTTTTGTTGTTGCTATCAAAGTAATGAGATATCCATGACATATATATGAAATTATTGCGTTTTTATCGGTTCTTAATAGGTACACAAAATCCAGACGTCTAGAAGACGGGAAAAATTGATATAAAATTTCCATTATATTCAACCATTTTGTTATTACAGTCAATGTAAAAAGAATACCAGGGGATAGCTACAAAATTATTGTATTGTTACCGGTTCTTAATATGTGTGCAAAATTTAAATTTGGATGTCTGAAAGAGGGTAAAAATTGAAAAATAACATTTTATTCAACCATTTTGCTGCCAAATTAATGAGAATAACATGACTTAGCTATATACAGAGTTATCACTGTTTCTTAATAGGTTGACAAAATTTCAAACAATTCGGATGTCTCAAAGTGGGTGAAATTTGAAAAATAGCATTTTATTCAACAATTTTGCTGTTGTTACTATAAAATAATGAGAAATCCAGGACATATCCATGAAATTATTGTGTTACTAGTGTAAGCCCGTGATCGTTTCTTGCGTATCATCACGGGTCTACATTAGTTCCAGTTTTTAGGATGAAAGATTGTGACAGGTTGACCTGATTTGACCAAATATAAACTTGACCTGTGTTTTAGGGTGAATAAAATCTCTTGAGCTTGTAGAACTTAGAAGCATTAATAGACGTAAGTATTAAACACGAACAAGGGCGATAGCGCAATCGTATAATACTTTCAAAGGTCATAGATTCGAACTTGCTTAAATACAAACTTGACTTGTATTTGACCCTTAAAGTTAACTCTGAAAATTAAAAAAAAAAAATCCTGTTTGCTTGGAAAGCATCACGTTGTTTTTGTTTTTTTTTTGTACCCTTGAGACTGGAAAAACACTCATAATTTAATCATTGATCATAGTATCTGAAACGGCCAGAGAAGTTAATACACATTCCATATTATTAAACAGTTGAGCATCTCCGAAGAAATGAATTGCCAGAATAGTCGATTCGAGAACATATTTGGTCTGATGTCCACTTAAAATAACCTAATAACTCATGTACAGCGAACATGATCAAAGATCATTAACGGAAGTGATAAGCAAAATACATAAAAAGCAAATAAACTGTAATGCGTAAACTTTGGTCAAGCAACAACATTAGCGATAGTTTTAAATAAACTGAAATTTATCCTAAGCTGGAATCACAATTGGCATTCGTGGTTACAGCAGAGACCGTAAGTAATTTATTATTTTCTTAAAGTTTTTTAAGTCGCTTTCATTAGCAAAATGTTACTGAAAAGAAGATCCTCATTTTTTCAGCAGCAAAATTTGTTAATATTTTTTTAACTATGAAACACTACGAAAATCAAATTTAATGCATGTATTGTCGCAATTAATTTGGTAGCAGTTGCTTAGCTATTAAATTGTGGACATAACCACGAATTTCTTCTAATGGTATCCCTGGTCACTGTTTTGCTAGCGAAGGCCGACACGTGGCACCGTTCTCCAGCCAATAGCTATGGAGGTGATTGAGTGAATGAGTGAGCTTAGGAAATAATATAGTAGATTATCGATTCTTAACAGGTGCGCAAAATTTCAAACAATTCGGACTTCTAGAAGAGGGGGAAAATTGATTTGAAAATTCCATTATATTCAACCATTCTGTTGTTATCAAAGTAAAGAGAATACCAAGAGATAGCTATAAATGTTTTGTATTACATCGATTCTTAATAAGTCTGCAAAATTTCAAACAATTTGGATGTACGAAAGTGGGTGAAAATTGAAAAATAACATTATATTAAACCATTTTGCTGTTGTTACTGTCAAAATAATGCGAATACCAGGACATAGCTATAAGATTATTGTATTGTTATCGGTTTTTACTAGGTGTGAAAAATTTAAAACAATTCGGATTTCTGGAAGTTGGGGAAAATTGAATTGAAATATTCTATTACATACATACAGGTCAAGGTAACATAGAGCGTGTGAAAACAGGGAACTGAACAATAACATTCGCGGTAACGTATCGCGGAGTTGGAGAGCCGTGGAATCATTTGAAATTGCGTCAGGCAATGACTTTCCTGCTGTCTAACCAATCACATGTGAGGTATGTGTTAAGATCATTGGAGTACGGCGCCCTAACTGCGCGAAGTTTGTTTCACACTTGCCGGGTATTTTTTTTTATAACCTGCCTCCTCTTCAAGGAACAGTGTCCTTTGCGGTAGCTGACGTATTAATGCTATCGATGTACTCAAAAGTCGAGAGATCGATTCATTCGTGGCACTTTGTCTTTGAAAGCTTTACGCCTCCCTTCAGTACGGCAACTCTCGGCTCTACACTGGCTTCTACAATCAAGATTGGAGTATTATACTGGACAGCTATAGGCCATTTCGCTTATACTCAACGATTGTCCCATGTGACTACAATTAGTTTGGAACTGTCAACAGAGATTTATCTCTAATGACCTCGACGTCGACGCCATAAGTACAAATAAAGAAGAAAAAGGATTTATCTTATCCGATAACTGCCATCCAAATTTCGGTTTTTTTAAGGTTTTCTGAAATCACCTCAGGCGAATGCCGCATGGTTCCTGCAGAATGCTATGGCCAAATTTCTCTCTGTTCCTTTTCACCAATCCTCTCCCACCTCTAATAACCTCAACGTCAACGAGGTGTAAAGCTCGAACGAAGGAAATAAAAAAGATCGAGGTGAATAAAGTTTTTCCTACGACCGCGCACAATGAGCTGCGTATTCGTCCAACAAATTTCTATGGACAACGAATTAAGAAAATGCAAAAGCGGCGGAGACAGGAAAGTAGTTATTTTTTTCTACATATTAAAATATTAGAAAGTTTTAAAATGTCTTTTTCAAAACCCTGGTAATTTAAATCCGAATGCCCCTTGCACTAAGCAGGTAATTACTAATCGTCATGGATGGCACAGTCTGTTACAACACAACCACGTTCTACAACTACTTCAGTCGGGAAAATCGTTTTTTTCCCCTTTCTTTTTCAGCTGTTATTAGTCTCTCGACTGGTTTGGCGCAATCCTCCATCCCTTCCTGTCTTGCGCCCCATACAACTAGCGTCCTCAATTATCTGCTTCGTATACTCGAATCTCTGTCTTCCTCTGCAGTTATCTTCGACTGTTCCCTCAACTAACAAGTTAAAAAATCCTGCATGTCTCAAAATATTACCTGCCATCCTGTCTCTTTTTGCTGTAAGACTCTTCCACAAACTTCTTTTCTCACCCACCATGTCCAAAACACGTTAATTTCGTACTTTATCGGTCCACTTAATTTTTAGCATCCTTTTATAACACCACATTTCAAATGCCTCAACTTTTTTTTTCCTGGTATTCCTAAAGTCCATGCTTGGCTACCATAAAGTGCTGTGCTTCACACAAATAGTTTTAAAACTTTTTTCTGAGTCTTAGGTCAATATTTGAAACTAAAAGAGTTCTCCTTTTCATGAAAGTTCTTTCGCTAGTGCTATTCTGCATTTAACCTTCGCGTTAGCGTTTCTTAATCTGCGAATTCACAAAACGCAGCCTTTTATTAGATTTTCCAACATAAATCACTGATCATTCTTATTTATAATACCATGAAACATAGTAGATTATTTTTACGCTCAAGATGTATTTGCGCATAAAGATGGAAGGATGCATGACAGGATTCATCAGTTCTTTTAATACCTAATCGAATTTGTGAATCTTAACGCCTCCTGACCTGGGTTTTCCACAGCTTGGTCTTGCGATATGCAATTTTCAGTCTATTTCCACTCTTAAATAATACTGTCAGTAACCAAGGTAATTTCTGTTAAGATTGTTATCTGCATCTTAAATGCGGTAGGTCTAATTTCATCATACTCATTACGTTTCAGATCACACTTTACCGTTTACCGTATGACTCTTAAGTCACTAAAGCATTTTTTATACATATTATAGTTAAAAATAAATATTACTATCTTCCATTCTATATATTTGATTTTTACCCTGCCTGTGAACGCACTCAAAAGTAAATATGTCTTCCATGAAATATTCTGGCGACTCTGCTTATATTTATTTATAAAAATGCAGTAGATAAAAATACTTAACACGAATTTTCAGCTTACTCTATTGCTTCGTTTTATGTATGTTAGTATATAAGGTAAACAAATTAGAAAATCGCAATGACAGATGAAAATTAATTCGAGAATATTTTATCAGTAAACAATTCGCCGCCGGTTACACCTACTCGAAGTAAACAGATTGTTTTATTTCTTTCTTTTTTTACAGAAATGTTATTCACATCACAAATCCATAAACATTTCCATCCTAAATTGTCTGAGATAAATCCACATATCATTATCAACTTTTGTTTTTGTATTTTTGATATGAGCTAAAAACTGTCTTTGGAGCAAGGAACCGGTGGTTGAAAACTCTCTGGAAAAGTCGAGTTACTGCAGTGGAATATCGCTGGAGTAGTGAAATAAGAAAAGAAGATCGCATTGATACCTTTAATATAAATAAAGGAAATCTTGGAATTAAACGGAGCAGATTCCATGTGATTAATAATCTTTTCTGGTACTGAATATAAACTTCGAACAAAGGTACGCAAACACTAACTACTGAAGGCTTACAATCGTTAACGCTTTATGCGTGTGGTTATTTTTGACTTGGAATAGAGTGAACTGTGATAACAGATTTCAGTCGTTTTCCATTTTTTTCCCCCTTATGACTTTTCGCTTCATTAACGTCGAAGTCAATAGAAGTGGGAAAGGACTGGAGGCATGGAATGGGAAGGAATCATCCTGGAATCCACCTGGAGTGATTTTTGGAAACCATGGAAGATCGAAATATGAATGGCCGGTGGGAAATTGGAACCCGCGTCCTCCAGAATGCGCTCACCCACAACGCTCGGTGTCATTTTCTAAATGGTATGCATGAGACTTTCGTTGCGATATCCTTGTAAATGTCGCTGGCTGCATAACTCTCTATTTCCAGATAAAGGGTTTGATGCGGTTAAAGCTTTTATCCTGCATACCACCGCTTAAACTGTATGCACTGTGTATGTTCTTTAGAATTCAGCAAATTACGCTACATAAATTAGCAGAATAAGTAATGCGTTTAGTATATGTCTACAGAGTATATTTTAGAAATTAACTTATCCTTGTCTAAGACTTTAGACAATTCGAAATTAAAAATTCCGGTTCATCTTCTCTAACAAACATTCCTGTTTAAAAGGTATTAATTATTTTTTTATACTTGAAAAATAGCGTATTAACAAGAGGCACTAGGAGTAATTATTATACGAAATAATTGTTAAGTCTGCACACGGATCGCTGAAATCTAGACGAGGTATACAATATTTAAGAACCTAGAACATGTAGCAGACAATCTCATTGCATTTGTATTGAAATTCAGTTCGGTTCCAACACTTTCCTCACTCATTTATTAATGCTTAAAACCGTATGTATTATTTGAGAATAGATTTCATTAAAAAAAAAGCATTTGAGAGACAGAATTGTCTTTCTTTTTATTTCAATATGTTCATGAATCTATTATATATGTAGTGTGAACTATCACGTTACAAAATGAAGGAGAGTAATGCTGTTGGTGCAAACTGATTCATTTGTTACAACTGCAAATTTTAGGACCTTACATACAGTACATGTATGAGCCTGCTCTCCTAAATAGTAATAAAATTGGAAGAGACTGACACCTCTGAAAGGTAGTAACTGTGAAAACAGTAACTTCATTACCTAATACGGACAGGCAAACATTTATGATAACGCATGATTATCAAGTAAGTATTAAACAGTGATTTTAATTGATGATTTCCAAGAATGTAGAAGTTGTATTAAAGAAGTGATACATCAACAAAATGGGATAACATTCTGCTTTTAATAACGAATAACAATTTGGTAATGGAGTTAAAGCATCGGCGATATCACCAAGAGATACGAAGGGTACAGTTCATACCAACTACGGCTGGTGTGCGGCATTCTGTAATCTTCTAGCACAAGGGTACCAAACCAATTTTGGAGATGGGCCACAATTTCTATTCTAAGTTAGCCTGAGGGCCATAATTTCGATTCTAAGTTAGCCTGCGGGTCAGATAATACATGCCTGTAATTACAATATATATTTAAATATGACAACGATATAAGTAACATAGTTTAATTACAATCAAAAACTGAAAGACATCAATGAGACCTTTGAAGGGGTTTTTGAGCTAGTATATTCTAGGCCGCTGCTGTTGGGCAAATTCAAATGCGCTGGTGGCTCTGGGGTTGGGCAGCATTGTTCAAGCAGAATGCTTGAAATGTCTCAAACTGCAAAGAGAACATAATTTTTTATATAACAAAATTATTCGGGTGGTTAACTTTATTATTCTGGAGATTGAAAAACCCACGTACGCCTCGTCGACGTCGAGATTACTAGAGGCGGGATGGGATGGGGGAGAAGGAAATGGAAGGAAATCGACCATGGCCTTTTGAAGGAAGGTTAACCGTTCACCCATCACGCTCGGTGGCAGAATTTATCGTACTATCCAGTCATAGCGTCGTCTTATTCGCTATTCCATTTTCACTTCTCCACGCACAGCAATCACACGCACTCATTCGCTGCCACTGTCTCCCACGATATTCTGTCATACGTCACTGTAACTTTCCAAACATCTGCAAAATACCCAAGCCGTCATGAAGTGGCGATAAATTGTCACAGCTCAGAGCAGCCCAGGTCTTTCCCCATGGAGGAAGGAAAAGAGTGGGGTGGAGTGAAGTCGGGTATAGAGAAGTGGGATGCGGAGCTCGCCATATTAGATTTTCCTAGAAATACGGGGAATATGCACAAAAACATCAAGGGGATTCTACGAGAATCGTGACGCCACAATTTGATGATTTATTACTATACAACTCGACGAGACAAATCAAAAAAGAAGAATAAATTATTTTGATATCCTACTTAGTTCTCGAGATATACTGCCTCAAAATTGAAGCGTTTTGGGTTGAAATACAAAAGAAAACATTTTCCCAAAGTCAAATTTGATCATAGATTCTTATGTAATACGACGAGACAAATCGAAAATAAAGAATAAAATTTTTCGATATCTCGCTTAGTTCTCGAGATATACTGTCTCCAAATTGAGGTGATTAGCTTGGGATGCGGCCTGGACCAAAAAATAATCTTGCTAAAACCACTACGAATTAGACGCTGGACGTGCAGTGGGTGTTCTTTGTTTTTTACTACCCCTCGTGGTTAGGTTCATACGCGGCCAGGACCAGAATAAAAACGTCATCAAAACCTAAAACTAATTTTTGATAGTCGATATCTCAAAAACTAAGGGGGATATAAAAAAAATTTACACTTGATTTTCGATTAGTCTCGTCGTTTTGCGTGAGAATCAATCATGAAATTTCATCGCCACGGTTATGATAGTGCTGCCCACCTCAACACACAAAATTCATTGTGAACTGCAGACTTTCAACACTCGTTTACAATAAAGCTGGCCTATTATGTGCAAAGTAATAAGATATTCTGATTATCTACACTATAAAAACAAATATTTGAGAACAACGTCATCCTATTGAGAGCAGTGAGTAAATCTATAATGATTACTCTTGTAGATACCTATTAAACACTTCAAGAACAATAATTACAATGTGACTAACTTATGAAACGACATTTCAGGTTGTTTCCTATCTTGTCTGTTTGTGCAATCATATGCTGCACAAGCTGGCATTATATATATATATATATATATATATATATATATATATATATATATATATATATAAAACTTTGAAATATTAGAAAATGAAATATTCACCGCAGCAAACACAGTGCAAACATGGAGGAAGGAAATATATGGAGGAGAAGTGACGTTAAATCGGTGAAGCAGGCTCTAAACTCTCCCGCATGGCGGCAGCAGCGGTATTGCGCTTCCAAACATTGCGATGTTCCCAGTATATCCCGAAAACTAAGCAAGATATCGAAAAATATTATTCTTTATTTTCGATTTGTCTCGTCGTGTTACATAAGAATCGATCATTAAATTTGACTTTTGCGAAATTTTTCTTCTCCATTTCAACTCAAGAAACCTCACTTTTGATACAGTATATCTCTAGAACTAGGTGAGATATCGAAAATTTTTATTCTTTATTTTTCATTTGTCTCGTCTTTTTAAATAAGAATCCATCATCAAATTTGACTTTAACCAATTTTTTCTTCTGAATTTCAACCAAAACCATTTCACATTTGGGACAGAATATCTCGAAAACTAAGCAGGATATCAAAAAAAATTATTCTTCATTTTTTATTTGTCATATCGAGTTACATAATAATCCATCACCAGATATCGGCGTCACCTTTATCCTAGAGTCCCCTTGAGGTTTTTGTACATATTCCCCGTGTCTGTATGGAAGCGGCCATGCCCCCTCCACTCCGGCCATGCCCCCCCCCACTCCTCCTCCGCCCTGCTTCACTTCAATGCGTGGTGAAGGTCTCTTGCGTCGTCTCCATATATTTCCTTCCTCCATGAGTGCAAACAGCTCAATGTTTTGGGAAATCTATTATGGCCACCGCGCATGCGCAGTAGGAGTCGAGTGTTTACAGGAGGCTTCACAGATTTAGCGGTATTTCTTCTCCACTCTTTTCCTTCCTCCATGGTCTTTTTTCCCGGCTAATCCCACTAGGGACTTCCGGGTTTTGTTATCCGGAAGCTGGGACACCCGTATCTGTGGTCTGTGTTCTGTCTTGGCGTTTCTGCAATGTGTGAATAATGAATTTCTTATGAATTATTCGCGAGCCATTCTAACTGTCTCGATCACAAGTAACACCACAACCTTCGTGTTAGAAACCGAATAACGTACATTAACGAGAATCGGACACAGATAGGGACACTCACATTGAATATTACTTAATGAGCTCAGCAAGAAAAATAAACTTCGACAAATGAGAGATATTCTCGAGTACCGAAGGTTCTGTATTCACATTGTGTTCTAAACTGCGTTCTTATCTTTCAAATACTATACATAAATATAAAATTTATAGCCTTTTTTTACTTCGTACTTATTGTCTGATTCATGATAGTCTCTGTAGAAAGGAATACATGATATATGCCCATAAAAATGTTTTATTTTGTTACTTTGAGAAACTCATAAACTGCATTAAAATTGCTATAGTTTTTATATAATCACCAGCAGAGTGAAAGAATTTTCTGATCAGTTGAAAATAAAGGAAAAAAGTTATGTTCCTAATGGTTTTCACAAAAAATTTGTGCAATGAAAAAAGGAAAACATATATTCTGAGAGTGTGGTTTGACAGTATCTAAAAAAAAGTATTCAACCCAGTACTAAACACCCTATAACCATTTCTTCCTCAATAATTTTACCAGATTTTTCAGTCGTGTTAAGGATAGTAAAAAATAAAATACTGGGCAATTACATTTTCTACATTCAAAGTTTCGGAAGTTATGAGGGACTGTGACAGACAAATGGGTGATTACAATGCATTATATATATACTTACGATAAATTTATATCTAGTAAAACGTCTCAATATTTGAGATATTTAAAAAAAAATGAGTTGCGGATGCTATTAATAAGCTATAGAGAACAATCCAGTTCAGTTGCGCGCATTAAGGCGCCACCACACTGTATCGGTGAGGTACAGTGCTGAATCTAGGTGGGGGGGGGGGGTCAAACCGGGGCGCTTGCCCCGGGCGGCAACTTTAGGGGGACGGTACTTGGCAAATTCGTTTGGCGGCGACCCTTATTTTTTGCTCTACTGCGTCGAGCGGCAACCATCAGGGAGGATGGCAGTTCTACACTGCCCCGGGCGGCAAATTCATGTTTGAAGGGGCGGAGATCTCAAGAAAATTCGTAGATCCGCCACTGGAGATACAATGGGACCAGGTTCGAGTCCTGGTACCCGCGTACCGGCCATCCGCTTTACGGTTTTATGCGGCTTCCCGCAATCACCTAGGCGAATGCTGGGAAGGTACCCAGTTCCGGTCCATAAACTACACATTACACAAACAAAAATACACTTATCATACAGAACACAAAGTTACACGTTTCGCACACAGATGGCAACACAAACGTTCCTCCTGTACGCCAAATGCTCCGGTTCTAAATTCGGGTAAGACTAGTGTTGCAAATTGAAAAAAAAATATTTTTTTCAGCTTTGTGAAAAAAAAAAAACATGAAAAAACCTACCACCCTTGTTTTTCTCTAAATTTGTTTTTTCTTCCGAAAACAATATATTTAATAAATTATAGTTTTATTTATGGAACTTACATTTTACATGTGTGTTTTAAATCTTACTGAATCATATAATGTCTTACATAATGATTCATAAATATAACTATACTAGCTGATACCCGCGACTTCGTACGCGTGGATTAAGAATTTCTTTACCAGAATTGAGTATAGAAAGTTGTTGGTAACGAAGGATTGGTCCCAAACAACACCGAGTCGGCATAATATGACAGGAAAGCCATCACTATATCATTCTACCATTGAACCTCTCTCTTGAAGAAAATCAATTTCCAACATATTTAAACAGAAAAACAAACGAAGGTGAGGGGATGTGGGCGGTGGGGAGGGGTATTAACTAATAGCAGCTTTAGTTCAGCTTGGTCTTTTCTTCTTTCTTCAGCATGAGCATCCGATTCTTGGGTTCTAATAACTTTAGCTGCTCGTGTTCTGCTAGAGCTACAACTTAGGCCAGTTTACGCCAGCAAGGCATGTCAAAAAAGAAAGCAAAATAAAATGGTTCCAGAAACATTTAAGCAGACACATACTAATAGGACAGAGAAAATCGACATTTATACTAAATCATACGTTTTTACTCTGAACGAAATTTATTAACAAATTATACACTAACATAATGCGCTAGAAGCACAGCTTGAGCAAGCGACGTAACATTACAGACTAACACACACATCCGTCTCACTGTCACCATTCGAAAAGTTCTCAAAACTTCGTGACTACAACTGTTAATATTACCGCAAAAAAATGTCCTGTGCCCTTCCTACATATTTTCTTGTCAAATTCCGTCAATATCGGTATAGGCATTTAGTCGTCAAAACGTAACAAAAAAGACAGACTTACTTCCGCATTTATACTGTTATTATTGCAGATCACACACACACTAATTGCGAATCACCCCTGAGGGATCAATATAACGAAAAAAAATTGTACACCTACAGCATTGCAAGACTACCTACGATTTGCCTCGCATTGCACCCCTAGCTGTGTGATATCTACAGTTTAACATTCAATCGGAATAACCGACGGCCCAGGCGTGACTCTTACGATCAAAAAATTTTTTAAAAAATGTTAGCCTCCACGGAGATTTGAAGCTAGGCCCAAACATCAGTAAGCAAGCGCTTTAACCACTGACCTACCTCACCACTACATGGAAAAACAGTACAGAGACCTCCACATCCAACGCGTCTGTCTGTCGCCGTTCAGAAATTTTTCGAAATTATAAGACAACATGTATTATTTATACCGATAATTATTCAACCAAATGTAGACAGTATTTTTCTCCTCGTTTCAAAGGATAAGTGTGCAAAGTTTCTTCGAGATTCGGATGAAAACTGTGGATTTGTGTGAAGAACAAACAAACATACATACATACATTCATCTTTATATATATATATAGATAGGTAACATAATTTTATTCATCCTCTATGTCAGTACCACTTTCACTAGTATCAGCACTACCAACACTAGTTCGGTCGGTATCGGAATATTCTGTTTCTTCTTCTGTCTCCTCCAGATCCATAACTTCAGAAATAGTTACATTTTCTTTTCCTGGTTGTTCTTGTATTGTACTCTAAAGATTTTGAGATTGCAATTTTAAATTCTGAGCTAAGCACACACTGTGTATAAAGACTGCGCCGATAATTCTGTATTACGGTCTTTTAAGTTTGAGTTTAAATCTATTATCATACAAAATAGGAACTTTATTTCTTTTTCAATCGTTGGTTACGCCAACGGTTGCAAGGAAACGATTCATTATTACTGACAATTTAATGACTCAGTATCACTATAGGCTGAGAGTTTAACAAGTATACGGATATAAGATAAGCACAATAAGTAATAAAAAGAGGCAAAAAACCGTAGATAAATTTAAAATCCCTAATTTTATGAAAAGATCCGTAGGTCTACAGGTAAGTTCATAGGGCTGGCAGCACTAGTTCAAATAGCGAGTATCAATCCAAACAACGGGGATTCCTTCTCGGGCATCCTAACCTCTTCGGGGAGTCCCCGTTCGTAAAAGAAAACTTCAATGTTGGCAATATTTTCGTAATATTCTTTTCTACTAAACCATAAAACTATAGAATATTTAATAATTTAGAAAAGTACTTAGTATAAACTCTAAATCAGTCATATTAAACGATAAATGCCTTACAAATTTGAGATTTAGTAGTTATGAAAAAAACGTGTCCCAGAAAAAAAGTGTTTTTTTCTTAATTTGTTTTTTCATGTTCTTTTTTATCAAGTCAGAAAAAAACATTTTTCTACAACACTAGGTAAGACACAGGTCCCCCCCCTCTCCCTTCGTCCTCATGTTTCACACTGGCGGCCTGTGTAAACAGGTGGCCGATGTGTCGCGTGGTCACCTGTGGCCCTATAGGGGGAAAAATTACAGAAAAGGAGTCAAATGATTTAAATCTTTGTCTGTCTGTCTGAATTTTTAGTCTAGTGGTCGGATTTAAATTGGATTTCGTTTAATGTACAGCCTGTGGTCTTGCAAGTAAAATAGGGTATGTTTAATTTTGATGTGATGTCGAAAGCTGAGAAAATAAAAGATATAGTGTCAGCATTCCGTTTAACGTGATTTATTCAAAAAGTGCTGGTCAGATTTTGGTTGCTTTTCGGTTAATGTAGAGCTCCGCGAGGAACATAGGGCATGATTCATTCTGAAAAGAGAAATTTTGAATAAATTTTCGTTGAACGCGTTTCATGGAAAAAAGTACAGGTTGGATTTTGCTAGAGTTTCAATTAACGTATACCTTGGTATCACGTGTTAAATAGGTTATGTTTCAATTCGATGTGGCATAGTAAAAAGTTTAAAATAGTTCTTCGCTGAACACGATACTCGCTAAAACTATTAATCGGATTTCTATGGGCTTGCGATTATTTTACATCCCATGGTGACGTAGTTAAAATAGGATATGTTTCATGCTGAAGTGATGTCGGGAAACTTATAAATTTACCGAAATAGTATCAATTTTTTGTTGAATGCGATTTACTCAGAAACTACCGGATGACTTTTGATAGTGTTTCGGGTAATTTACAGTTCTTCGCCAGACAGGTAAAAGAGGGTATGTTTTATATTTGATTTGATGTCGACAAAAATGTAAAAAAGTAGCATATTTTTTCGTTGATCCTGATTCACGGAGACATGACTGGTCGAATTTTGACGGGATTTCGATTAATGTATAGCCTGTGGTGCCACAGGTAAATTACGACGTGTTTCATTTTCGAGAAAATGAAAAATTAAGGTTAATTTTCATTGTGAGTGATTCAGGCAAATGCTACTGCTCGTATATTGATGGGCTTTCAACTAATGTATGGTTCTTGGTCCCACGGGAAAGGCAAGTTACGTTCAATTTGATGTAACATTGTAAAGTGATAAATTTTTAGCTGAAGGCGATTCACGCTAAAACTACTGGTCGGATTTTGATTGCGTTTTGATTAATGTACAATCCGTGGTCCCTAGGAAATAAAAGGGTATGAATTTTGACGTCGAAAAGCTAAGAAATTAGAACAAAAGAATGCACAAATTTATTTAAAGGTAAGTTACTTTTCGTGATTTCAGCGTACAAGCGGCAACGTATTATTTGGAGGAACGAAGTTACAGTTCATTGTAGGTTCGCTTCATGCTAAAAGAAGTTGTGCCCAGTTGGTTTGAGAGGCTAGTATGTACTCTAAAGGTTCACGCGAAAGAAGTTGTGAGCAACAGCTAGTCTCGTAATAAAACTAGATTGCTTGTTGGATCGATTAAGACGTCCTGCAAACTGACTGATACTTCTAAACTAGTTCGCCGGGGGGAGACCAGTGCAAACAACTAGTCAATCAAATTGGAACGTTCACGAAGCTCGTAAGAAAACCTGCAACGTTATAGTCCTGCAGTAGCAACAGTGATTCGCTGGGAAGTAGTGTATCAATAGTGTATTAATTTGAAATCTTTACGGATACTACAAAGAAATTAATCAAATAAAAACAGAATTATATAAATAATTTATAGCACTAATATCATTACAGAATCATAACTATAAGGCCAATATACATATTAATAAAAGGCCATTGCAATTTACATCGAGGAGACGAACCAGAAACATAATTACTGGAAATCATATTTAAATTGGAGGAATGAGAGTGATGTGTTATTTTAAATGATTCCAATGATATCCAGCTACTACAGCATAACTCTGGTTCACTCGGATAGCCTAAAAATCATCTAATCCAATTGCAGAAGCGTTATATTACTTAACTTTAAATGTTCACTCTTAATATATGAAGATTAATGGAAAAAATTCAACATAAGCAAAAGGAGAAGAACAGTAAACAAGAAAATGGGAGATAATAACAGTTTTCGAAATGACTGGGTTGGCGAACTATTTTCAGAAGAATATGTTGAGCGGCTGTAGTTAATAACAGTTATAAAGCCAACAAGGCTGAGTTGAAAAAATGTTCGGTTGTTGATCGTTTCTAAAGAATTCAGCAACAAAGCTGTTTGTGTGTAAGCCAGCCAGTTACAATACCACATCGTCTGATACCTAGCGTGGTGGGCGAGCGGTTAACGCTCTGGCCTCGCATTCGGGAGGATGCCGGTTCGAATCCCCGTCCGGGCATCCAGATCTGGGTTTTCCATGGTTTCCCCAAATCACTCCAGGCGAATGCCTGGATGCTTCCTTCAAAAGGCCATGGAAGAATTCCTTCCCGTTCCTTGTATCCAGTCCCATCCCGCCTCTAATGATCTCGACGTCGACGAGGAGTAAATCCATAAGTAAAAAAAAGTAATTTCTGTCATTAATTTTTAAGAAAGAGTGAACCCAGTTCTAAAATCATACGAAGGAACTGACAAGCAGTTCTCAGTCGAACTAATCGAGCATAGAAATTCCTGTCACAAAGAATAGATTTTTTTGGCCATGATGCACGTGTGGGGATAAAAAAGAAACACATCTCAGACACACCAGAGATTACAAACTATGGAACTGGTCATAGAACACCGCAGCATGTAGTCACATAGCTGCTTCCATGAAGAGTTACCAAGGTCAAAAAACTGGCTAACAACAAAGCCCCAGGTGCCGACAGGATTTCAAACTCACACCTGAAGAACCTGCCGTGGAAAGGGATCGTGCTCCTCACCAGGATATGCAATGCCTGCCTTCTCCAAAGATACTTTCCGGATGCATGGAAAGTCGCTAATGTCACGGCCATCCCTAAAGAAGGGAAGACCAGCGACTTCCATCAAATTACAGGCCCATCAGCCTACTCCTCTCCGCCTCCAAAGTGCTGGAGAGAGCACTGCTCAGGCGGATAAACAAAACCCTGGACGCGGAAAGGACAATCCGCAAAGAACAGATTGGCTTCCAGAGTAGGGTAGGAAGCACAAGTCAGCTCCTCCTGAAGACGTTTCCGGTGGATTTAACTACAGAAGGTCGACGGCGGCTGTGTTACTAGACATAGAGAAGGCATATGATAAGTATGGCATGCCAACCTCATCATCAGACTGACAACACAGACGTCCGTCCGGCATTGCTACGTTGAGTTGATCGGAAGCTAACTGGAGAACAGAAGGTTCTTTGCATCAGTCGTGGGCCAAAACTTATCAACCTACCACATTCCGACCGGAATACCCCAGGGCTCTGTCCTGGCCCCAGTACTTTTCAAAATAGTCGTCAACGACATACCTACACTGCCGCATGTTAAAATAGCGCAATTCGCCGACGAAACAACAATATACACATCTGGCAGGAACCACGAACTCAACATCAACCGTCTACAGCATGGACTAGACAAGTTAGAAAAATGGTGTCGCCTGAACAAGGTGAAGATTAACCCGACAAAATGTGCAGCGATATACTTTAACCGGAAAAGGCCAATATTAAACAGGAATCTAACAATCATAGGACAGGAAGAAACGAAGTACCTTGGAGTCACAATGGACAAGAAACTGCTATTCCGGAAACACATATTGGACAGAAGAAGACAAGGACATGCCATACTATCCGAATTATTTCCAATACTCTACAGTTCAGAACTCGCCACAAAAACAAAACTCCGCATCTACAAGACAATCATCCTCTTTCACCCTATATAGATGCCAGGTGTGGAGTACGGCATCCGAAACAAATATTGACCATCTACAGAGACTGCAGAACCTGTGTCTTCGGGTAATACTACGGGCCCAAAAGTATTCACCGACGGACCTCATACATGAACAGGTGGATGTAAGTCCGATTTATGTAGAAATTTACAAGCAAACTGAAAAACTCTACGAAAGAGTAGAAAAATTCAGAGGAACTGACGAAAGGCTCCATACCCTTGTTACAACAATACCAAAGCATTGGCACACTTATAAAGTGCCACTAAGCATCATATATCAGCCAGAATAGAACTGATATGACCATAAGAAAACTGTAGGGGTTTTTCATATAAGGTCGTCTTTGACGAACCGCTGTCATGTTTTCCCCTCAAAGAGTAATAAAAAGAGTCCTCAAAACCAACCCATTCAAAACAGAGAGACGCGTAAAGTAGAGCTTCTTAGGTAGCGGGACTTTCACGAACACGTCGTTGAGGCAGAGACGCAAAAGGCAGTTGTTGTAGTGTCAGAGAAGATTCGGGTTTTCGCTCTATTTCGAAGTAATAATGACAAAGCATTTGGCATCGTGCGTTAGTAGAAGCAGGATAGCTCGTCCGCCTAACTGACAGAGAATCAAATGGCCGCAAGTCGTAATTCTAACTCAGGTTTTACGTAGCTTCAGAACCACTGAAGCGATCCACACACAAAACAAGCTTTGAACTTCAAGTTGCATGTTTCCGAAAATGCTAAACAAAACCCGGATAACATCATACATCTTGCCACTGAGACACCAGAACGTTAGATTTTGAAACAGTTTGGGGAGTGTAGTAGAAACCTAATCGTCAGGTTGCAGGGAATCGTTTCAACCGTGACGCGAGCAACGAAAATAACAGTTGCATGTGCCGGAAAGAGAATGGAAGATCATTGTAAATAGCAGGGAGAGATAACGGTTATATTGCGGGACAAATATCAAAGTGTGAGCTCATAGAATAGTTCCTTAACGCTGAGTGTCCCTTACGTTGATTACTCAACGCAACAGACTTAGTGCAATGGAGTCAAGCAGGGTTGCCAACTTATTTAGAATTTTTTTTTTTTTTTTGAAGAGGAAGTATATGGAAAGGAAAAAAGTATTTTCAAATTTAAGTATTTATTGCCTTAAATGTTTATATTTTTGCGCTTACGGGTTTGGCTATAAATCTTTGATTTTATTCCAAATTGTTATAGCTGCTACCTCATTCTAAATCTAGACCTATAAATAAATGAACAACTCATCTTTAATTAAATTTAATGACACTCCGTCTCTCCCTTCCCACCATTTTGCATTCATTTCGTTTCGTAATAAGCACTAATGTGTCGTTTGAAAATTAATAATGCCCAAGAGTATTCCGTTCCTTGAATTGTATAGTTTATCAAGTATTTCCGCATACATTATGGTTAGGATATAGTATACTGACCGAAAATTGTGTATGATACTTTGGACGACACGAATGGAACAATGTGGATGGTCCGCCCTTGTTGCCTCGGCTCCCAAGTGGTTAGGTACACAGATCAAAGAACGCGAGCGGACAAACCATCTCTGGCCGATATACACGTTTTCTTGGTCGAGGTTCTGGAACTAGCGTAAGAATGTTCCGTTCCTTGCATTGTTTACTTTACTCGAAACAAAGTATTTTCGCCTACTTTATTGGTAGGAAAAAGTATAAAGTATAACGACCAAAAGTAAAGTTTGATACTTTATTATAAAGTATCGTTGGCAAACTTGGGGTCAAGTGTATTTAACCGTCGGTTTGTTTAACGTGACGATTGATGTGTTGTCAGGAAGGGGCGACAATGTTTTTTGCAGCCAATCTGATATCCACGGAAGACTGGGACGCAGTTAAGAAGGCCACTAAATATGGAGGATTAACGACTGAAAGCAAAAATTGAATATTTGTAGTTTTTGGAGGGGAAAATAGGATTGATAATGCACACTGGTTACATAACCAGGGATTGCGTGACAAGAAAATCTGAGGTAATATCCCTAAGTGGTAGTGAGACTACGATAGATCGTCGAAGTGGCAGTAGTTTCTAAGTATATTCTAGAGAGAAACTAGGGATGTTTAGTCGAATATTGTATTAGAAGAAAGGAAATTATAAATAGGGAAAGATTAAGGAGAAGATGGAAAATCTGAATCGTGCAGGATATTAGGAAGGAAAGAAAGATCGGAGGGGGCATTAAGAAAACAAAGTAAGGATCATTAGGAAATAACCTAAAGAACACTAATTTGGATGTTGGTTGTAGAGAGATAGATTCTTTGTTTTGCAACGAAACAGTTTTATGTCACATAAGGATAACTGGCGTTTAGGGACTTTGGATAAAAAAAATTCCGCACTTTATTGTCTTTAAGATTGATTGAGCGATTATTCTCAACTGTTGATGACCCGGGAACTAAGCCGTAGGTTCGACACATTGTCTGCCTCCTTTTACAAACGGGTTTCGATGAAGCAAGGTCTGATATTGTGACCAGTGGAGGCTGTGATAGCAAGCTTTTAACAGGAATTCTATTGTCCTCAAATCAAATGTGTCCACAAATCTGTAGAAAACAGTTTACGACCAAAGATTTCTTCCCATTGTAACGTTCTGACCTCATTACCTGATTTAAAATTATAATTAATTTTATTATTTTATTTTATTATCATGAAAGGTAGAACTTGCGTGAATACTTTATACGAGAAATCACAAATGGTTTTATTTCAATTAATCACATGACATATATAACAAAATTAGTTAAAATTAATCAGTTGTCCTTTTGTGGGCGCCAGGGTATTTTATATAAAATACACAAAAATTAAACAGTAAACGAAGTCAACATTTTGACTTCACTTCTGAAAGAGATGTTTGCTCCGGGCTATGAGAGTTCTTATCTGCAGGGTCGTAGCTGGGCAATGCTATGAACTTGAAAGTCTAGCTAGCACAGTGTCCTTCATTGGCGATGTATAATTACCGAATGTACATGTCTGCCGCCACACATTGGATGACGGTCTTCTCTGCTATGGACCAGTGTAGCACAGTTCCTCAGATGTCGTCCTTTGCCTGAGCTCATCTGCTCAAACAAAATAGCGGGTGTCCGGATCCAGGCAGCAGCAACAGTCCCACTCACGAATAGACAGTCCAGAAATCACATCGTCCGAACGTGCTGGCCGGCCGGCATCGAATATCTCTTCCCTCGTTCGTCGTGCCACATGCAAAACAGAAAACTCTCGCCGATCACCCTGTTTGTCTACCTGGCAAGCACAAATCTCCCCTCCATTAGGCACTCACTATTCTCCCCTCGCTAATTCTAGGAACCGGCCTGCTGGCATTCCTCAGATCTGCCGCTCCACACTCGTACAATGTACACTGCGCCCAAACGCCCACTAAAATATTCCACATTTTAAATAATAAACATATAGTTTATTAATGTAACTAGCGGTCACAAGACGCGTTCGTTACATATTCCCCCTGGTTCGGCAAATTTAAATAAACTAGTTTTATTTAAATTTTCACAATAAGAAATATACAAATTTTCCTTCCTCGTCCATTAATTTAGCAGTAATTATAAATCTGGTAACCTATTCTAACCTATTCCATCACAAGTTCCACCGACATGAATATTCAACCGAACATATGTCCCTTGGCTACTTTGTACATAGACTTTTCTTACTCCCATCCCTGATTGTGGGTAGATTTGTGCAAGCCTTAAATACATAATATAACCATTTCAAATGTAACCTTATAAGTAACAAATTATTGTAGTGATATAGATGTTCTAACACAATAACATTTTATATCAAATTGAAAATTTAACTAGACACCATTCTTAATAAATATAGCGCAATACATCATAAGTTGTGATCATCATAGATATTCAACACATAGGATAACACAATCTTAATATATAATGAATGAATAAAACTGGTAGAGAACATATCCTATCTGAATAATAATAATAAAACTTTTAAGCAGTGAAGTCATCATCTATGAAGTGCAGGGTTGTCCAAAGCAATAGCAAGATTGTTCCAAACATTTTTTTACTATAGTCACCGCTAAGCAAAGTATTTGTAATGGATTTCCGCCACCATCCTTTGAATATACATAATGACAATTACATCCCCTTTTATCTCCACTTGTTACAGACCTCGCGTGATTTTTAAATTAACATGATCTCGATCAAGTGTACGCGGATGCCGCTCCAGTATACTTCCCGATTTCCCAAGACAACGTTATAAGTACATTTGCTCCATGGCATAAAAGAATTTTGTTCATGGAATGCTGATTCGCGTAATTCCTTATGAACAAAACAAAATAAAATATTATCTACCTAGTACCTCGGAGATCCTTTTCCCTTGGCTACTTGGTGATTTGATATGCCACACAACATCTGTGAAGTTCCAGAAATTTATCTGTAAATGTACCCCAACGTATTGGAATCCTTCTGTCTGCCAGAAATCAACTCCCAACATATTATCTCGGCAAGTTTTTATCCTTTTCCGGCACATATATGCCCATCGTCACTATCAAGAGAAACAAGTTGCACTAAATGATCCTCGCGCGACTGTACCAAAACTTTGTGATCATCAGAATACTCTTTCAAGTTTCGTGAATTATGGGGTTAAAGTCATTGGTTCCATTAGTGAATAAGTAGCCGTTAACTGAGATTATCCTTTTCACCATGCATGGAATATATATATTATAATAAACTTTGCAAAAGCTTCTTATTGGTGTATGATTGTGGACTGGTGCGTAATAATACTCGTTGCCCTACAGTGAAAGTTTGATTATGCTTTGGTCTTGCTATATCCGCATCATTCTCCTCATCCTCCACACCGCCATTTCGCCAGTATGTTAAATTAATAAGGCAAAACTGTGGAGAGCCCTCAGCATCCCCGGCGAAATCTCATTGTTTTAATTGGTCACCCTGCGATGTTTCACGTGCTGCACCAACTCTCAATTAATTTTCACTTTCATTCTGAATGTTATTGCCGGGATCGACGGTTAGAATAGCATTCACCTCCGGCGAACCCCCGCGTGTTTGCCCGTGACCATCCCGCTGACCATCAGTCTTCCACGGTTTCTTATCGCCAGATTGGGCTTGCTTCCAATTTTTACCTCCCTTGAAACTTTGCCCGTTATTCTGATTATTTGGCCGGAAGTATCCATGAGAATTAGAGCGATTGTCCTGCACATTTTCCGCGCACTGTTCACGGCTCGCTCGTTGTCCTATGGCATCTAGATTCCGCAGTGTTTCTAATAAATCAGTGATATTCTTTACATATACAGGCGAGATGTGTTCTTGAACCCCCGGGCTGAAATGTGAGCTTATTATATCAATGAACTCGGCGTCCGGCATCACTGTGTCAAAATAACGACTTTTTACGACTAACCGTTCCACATACCTTTCCATTGAATCACCAGGTTTAGGCTCGTATTTTCCTTGGTAAAATCGCGTCCTAGCTTGGTTTTGAATTTTTGCTGACCAGAAAGCACTCAAAAACAATTCCTTAAATTGTGTGTACGACATATCTGGAGTACATGCTACCTTTAGCCATGAACGATCCTGTTCAAAAAATGACTGGCTAATGATTAAAAGTTTTGCCGAGTCCGGAACAGCTTTAATTTGAAAGTATCTTTCAAGGTCTTCGAGGTAAGCTTTCGGATTTATTCCCCCCTTGGAACCAAATCTAGGCAGCTTTAACTCGATATTTCCCGAAAACAGCTGAGCACAACTAGCTTGACATTGTTCATTGTTGCTAGCAGAGTTATTCCTTTCGGTTAGTTTCCGTTCCAAATTACGTAATTTTACCTCCGTTTCGGCAGCAAGGTTACGCTGTGATGTTTCTAGATTCTTATGACTTTCCTCCATTTCTCCCACGGAATTCTTAAGGTCTCCAACTTCGGATCTTATTTTACCTAAATTTTCTTCAACACCATCTTTTATTGAATGAGCAAACTCAGAAATCTGACCTAAATTTTCACTGTTTTCTGTGCGCATTTGTTCAATTGAACTTTTATTCGCTTCTACCTTACGGCAAATTTCATTGTTAGTCGTCTCAAGTACATTGCAAGAAGACTTTAACTCCGTCTGGACTTTGCTTAAAAGAGTGATCTCAGAGCTAATTTCCTTTTTAAAATCATTTATTTCTCGGCCAATTTCTCCGCGAAAAGTAGCAAATTGCTCTTCAATTCTTTTGTGAG
This sequence comes from Vandiemenella viatica, assembly GCA_031002005.1. Lineage (NCBI taxonomy): Eukaryota > Metazoa > Arthropoda > Insecta > Orthoptera > Morabidae > Vandiemenella > Vandiemenella viatica. Next base: position 74,198,494 of record CM061921.1, on the reverse strand, counting down.
CCATTTCTTGTTTTCTTTCAAGACTCTCGATTTTACTAGACATTTGCACTGAGAGTTCAGACAATTTTTCATTGGATTCTTGAAATTGTGTTGTAAATTGAGCAGATAATTGTGAAAATTTCTCCATTAATAAAGCCGCTATATCGTTCATCTGGTGTTGCTGAGTCTGCAATGCAGGAATCACCGAGACGTTTTTCGCACTCATGTTGGAGGTAGTCTGAAAATTATCCAAATTCTCCTGCCCTAATTCAACGGGTGATTGAGTGGAATACGCTATTTCTGCATGATTATTGTCTTCCCCGATATGATCCCTATTTGAATTAGTGGGTGCTGGCTCATGTGATAAATTTGACCCTTCCATGATTTCTTTCGACATGTTAATAATGGTACTGGATCTCAAGCGCATTACTTTAAAACTCACGCTATTTTCAACTATTTCGTTGACACACAAAGAATATTCCAATACACAACAACAAGGAAAAGAAATAAGGATTGCAGAACACACCATCAGAAAGACTTTACACTAATCTGCAAATAAAATGCCTCAATAAAATCCGCGATTGCACAATAAAATCAAACCCAAAGAACATTCCACAACACATTCTATAATTTCAATGGAAAATTACAAGAAGAATTTACTCATCAATTACCTTCGCGGAAAAATGGTTTAAATATGAAAGGATATCGTTACCCTGGACACATGGCTCGAAATCCACACAAATATTTCGACAACTAATTGCAATTGCCATAAAGAAAGCATCACAACAATTATCAACGCCGTAATACAACAGAATTTGAGTGCGTTTGGACAAAACCCATTGCACATTCCCATGTCACACAAGATAATTATGATTTAACACACGCAATGCACACAAAATAAATTTATCCGATCTTATTGCAAAACCAACTTCCATCTAAGATCAACAAACACATCAATTTATACATGCATTAACTACGGAAACTAACACAAATTACTTTCTATCTACAAAATAAGAAAGTTGCCAAGGACATAGTGCTGTCTTTCGTTCATAGCATAATTAATTTTTGCAATTAATAATCGAAAAGCCCCACTTGGTTCGCCATTGTAACGTTCTGACCTCATTACCTGATTTAAAATTATAATTAATTTTATTATTTTATTTTATTATCATGAAAGGTAGAACTTGCGTGAATACTTTATACGAGAAATCACAAATGGTTTTATTTCAATTAATCACATGACATATATAACAAAATTAGTTAAAAATAATCAGTTGTCCTTTTGTGGGCGCCAGGGTATTTTATATAAAATACACAAAAATTAAACAGTAAACGAAGTCAACATTTTGACTTCACTTCTGAAAGGATTGCTCCGGGCTATTAGAGTTCTTATCTGCAGGGTCGTAGCTGGGCAATGCTATGAACTTGAAAGTCTAGCTAGCACAGTGTCCTTCATTGGCGATGTATAATTACCGAATGTACATGTCTGCCGCCACACATTGGATGACGGTCTTCTCTGCTATGGACCAGTGTAGCACAGTTCCTCAGATGTCGTCCATTGCCTGAGCTCATCTGCTCAAACAACATAGCGGGTGTCCGGATCCAGGCAGCAGCAACAGTCCCACTCACGAATAGACAGTCCAGAAATCACATCGTCCGAACGTGCTGGCCGGCCGGCATCGAATATCTCTCTCCCGTTCGTCGTGCCACATGCAAAACAGAAAATTCTCGCCGATCACCCTGTTTGTCTACCTGGCAAGCACAAATCTCCCCTCCATTAGGCACTCACTATTCTCCCCTCGCTAATTCTAGGAACCGGCCTGCTGGCATTCCTCAGATCTGCCGCTCCACACTCGTACAATGTACACTGCGCCCAAACGCCCACTAAAATATTCCACATTTTAAATAATAAACATATAGTTTATTAATGTAACTAGCGGTCACAAGACGCGTTCGTTACACCATGCTGACTAACGACACTGAGACCGTGACCCTAAATGAATTTACACGAGGAAAACTTTCGAACGGCGCAAAGAAATATGGAAAGATCAATTCTATGTTTCACTAGAAAATACAAGAAGAGAGCAACCAGATCAGTTTCAAAGACCGTAGATATCTTGTAGAAAACAGCCTCTTTGGAAGAGCATGTTGTTCGCACAAAATATGGACAGAAACAGTTTCGGAATGGAGCCCAAGAGATCATCGGAGTCCAAGAGGAACACCAAATCAGTAAGACAAAGACATGCACAGGGTTGCTGGAGTTAGCTGGAAGAGAAACGCTAAGACTTGGAGAAAACTTCAAGTTCTATTTGAATTCATAAGTCTAAGAGGCCACATCATTTGCTGATTGAACTAGCTGACTGATGATGACATAGCGCTTAATTGTACTGCAAACCTATAGTCACTTCTAGAAGCATCTTTTTGGCAAATAAGAGCATTTCAGTTATCAGGTACACAATTTATTCGTTTTTACTTAACATTTTGTATATTATATACTGGATGATACACACATTGTTGTTCATTGCTGGAGTAAAAACGGTAAGGAAGTTTATCATAATGTCCAGAGATGATGCTATTGCATTATATTTTGCGCAACTGAATCTTTATATATACCATAAAACTATTTCCTGACTTCATTTTTCAGTAAAAAATCTGAAACGCTAATTAGTTTGCACACTAAATGCAAATTAATAATAAATATCGTAATTGAGTTTTCTTGTTTATGTGATTGCATATTCACAAAATAAAATTCTAAAATATTAAATGCGTTCAAACGAAATTTTATATTAATCGATCGCGAGGAACATAAATATATAAAAATGGGTCATGAACGAGTCGAGCCTCATGCAGTTAGGATTCCGCACAATAATATTTCACAGATATGGGTGCGGTAAGACAGACTGCAGTTCGCTTGGCGCGAAAGCCAGTGCTTGACATATTTTCAGCTATACCTTGTTCACTCTTAACTGGCGGATCAAAGTCATGTTCCCCTCTCCCCGCTCTTCACCTCACTGCCCCCCCCCGTTTCCTTCCCCTCCGTGCAAATCGCTGCGTACAGGTTTGCAAGAGGCATTGTTACACTATTGTCGTGTTTATACGAAAAGATCGTTATAAAACGCTGTAAGTGAAAAGGCATCAGATAATTGTTATATTAGGTGACAGTCAAAAGCAATTATTTTTGATGTGTATAGTTTCTTTAAGGCACTAGAAAACTTTGAGGAGAAACTTAATTTACTTTTTAGGTAACGGCAAAAAATTACAGCAGAGGTTTGTGGCGCATCGTTACGAATAGTGCAGCGTGTATATAACGAAGCCAAACAGAGTGTTCAAGGGACATTCTCTTATTCTCCAAAGAGATTCATTGGATTTGAAGACGGGAAGTAGCCAACTACTCATTGATATCATGTAATTAATTTTTATATTTATTAAGATGAGAAATTGTTGTTGGTAAACACACAATTTCTATGACATACGACTCAATCGTTTCGCTCATGACAAGTAATTAAAATGCTGGATTTCACTAAAGAAAACATCACATTAGATGCATAATATTGTACTACATACGTTGTGAGGACGTTTTGCGCATTCGCGGCAGCTCTTTCCCCGCCACATGTAGGGGTAAGGGCAGCGGAGGGGGGATACAGCAGAATCTGTATTGAAACCTGCAAATTGTTCCATTTATGGGAGGCCTGTAGCGGGCTGCTCGACAGTGGAGAGACTACAAGAACAACGTCCCAGTTACAGAAGCCGTTAAAGGAACCAGCCATTATTTACAACACCAGTTGCTCTTTCTATTTTATTAAGGCGTGAGCCCCCTAGTTTTGAATTACACTTCAGCATTCTACCGGTTTATTCTCAGCTAGCAGTTACTCCTAACTTCGTCCGCGTGGACTATTATTTTAGACACTATTCTATTAAGCCAACATCGACAACAACTACATTATCCACGGAAACTGTGGCTCACTGAAACCAAAATCCTTTTGCATGAACTGTCTCCACGACAAACTGTAACTTCATTCCTCAGAATAATATGAAGCCGCTTGTACGCTGAAATCACAATCAATATTTCGATTGCTGGAGATGACTTATCTTTAAATGGATCATTTTTTGTTGACTTTTGATTCCTTAGCTTCTCGAAAAAAATTCTAAGTTACAGGGAACCTGAGAGTTAAAATTAAACTAAACTGGGAATAAAAGATTTAGCTGTTTTCGCAGCCGTCATATTAATATTATTTGCTTTAGGGATTAGAAGAAGAAGGAGTATCTCAACACAGCACTAATCCCGTAAGCAAATTATATTAAACTGGGAATGATGGAGTTCTGTTTTCCGAATGGAAGGGAGGGCGTGACAACTTCCTAAACTTAACCATGCCAGCCAGCATGGCCGCTCGCGTTGGAGAACCAATACACTGGGGAGCGTCCATAAACTACGTAACACCATTTTAGCCTCCTGTAACTCTCCCCTCCCCCCACGTAGTTCGTCATGGCTGTTGACTCTACCCCCTCCCCTTCCGTGTGACACATAGCTTTTTCCCTTTTGATTCCAGAAGACATTTTGTACTGTTTTCTCTTCTCAGACTATCGTAAATTACTTACTGAGATAATTAAATGACGGAAATAAATATTCACATGCTTTTTTTGTGTCCTGAACCTTATTTTAACCCCTAGATCGGGGAGGCACAACCGGCATAGGTACGGATCCCGGACCTAGTGAACCGGCTAACCTTATTGCGCTTTTTACGTGGTTTCTCTCATTAATTCACTTCGGCGCATACGAGATGTTCTCTAACCTTCGCCTTATAAAATATATATTTCGCAAACAGAAATACACTTATCATATAGAACATAAGTTACATGTTTCACAGACAGATGGCGACACATCTGCTACAGCGTTAGAGGAATTTTCCATGATAGAGGCTGTGGACGCGCGGATAGAACTCCGTCAAGGCTAGCCGAACTATTTGCACATGTCTCCGTAGCCTTAAGAATAGTACAGTAATATCCACCCACGATAAATTATTGCGTCAAGGTGGTAAAGGGATGCAATGGAGCTCCGCATCCGCAAGTGCGGAACTTTCGCGTGAAATCCTACCTCCGCATCTACAATTTTTACTGCGGATATATAGTGGAGGTTTTATTTGCTTTTAAATATATATTACTCTTTTCTCCTTATACGAGATTCGGCCCATCGTCACTTAGCTAACGATAACGTGGTTGTTTTTTTTTTTTTTCGATCTTGTAATAAAAGTAACAATGAACTGATCGATGTTATTACTTAAGCGACGAATTTACGAGTTTGAACTTGCATGTAAAGTAAATCGGCCTATTCAATTTCCAACTTAAAGGACATCTGTGGAGAACTACCGCAGGATGAGCCCATCCATTCACGCAACTAGAAGGGGTCCAACAAAATGTTCTAAGCAATCCTTTCCACTCGTACTTTCTCGTGGCACACCAGTGTCCTTATCGCACACTCATAGGATGTTTCCTCCAATCATGATCCAACGCCATAGCTTGTTGGACAGCAAGGAATGGAGTTTGTTTGGGAGTCCAGCAACATTCAACACGTCCTACATTTATTCTGCAACTCCTTTTACGGCCCATCAAGATTCTTTTATTGGAAAATCGGATCATCGTAGGTCCTACAAGTTGGGCTGTGAATGGGCCGCTAGAGGATGGAAAGGCGGGTGGTGGGCATGGAGAATTGCGGTGGCATGGCCTTGTGCTTGACGCTTGAATTAGTCGAGCCGCAAACTCCCCAAAGTTCATATGACAAAGATTTTTTTTTCACGCCTGCTTAATTATTTAAATAATTTAATTCACTTGCGAAATCATCCTCCGTTTCTTGTTATTGAAAGATGAGGCATAAAATAAATCAATATGGCAGTATTTTATGGAATTAGAATTCGCTTATGAAAAAAAAAATGTAGAATTAGGGATAAAAAATATACTCTTTTGTTTTTAAGTTTATTTTTGATAAAATATTAAATATGTAATAGTTACAAATTTATTTTTCCAACTCCGCTTCCGCAAAACATCCGCATCTGTGGAATTCAAGCGCTGGACATCCGCATCCGCAAAGATGACATCCGTTGCAACCCTAGTGATAATGTGTGGACTAAACATTGTTTGCACAACTCTCAAACATTTGATATGAAAGTGCCGGACACTTTCCGTGTGGGCAGAGGTCTTGGGTGCAGCGGTTTTGATTGTTTTATTCGAGTCGTAGGGAAGCGGGATGAAATTACGCGTGTTCGCATCAGCGTAGCATTATTTCAAGGCTGTAGGAAGATTACAGGAGGGAAGAAACAGTCAACGACAGTATGGGAAAGGTCGATCACGTGCTACCCAGCGTCAGGATAGTTGTCCGAAGACGTCCAACCAGCTTAGCACTGCACTGGCTAGAGACCTCGCAGCAGCCTCTGGTTCACACATCTCCCGTCAGACAGTGCATCGGTGGCTTCTAGATAGTGCTCCCCATGCTGAGCGTCCCACCAGATTCATGACACTGCGTGGCGTGGCCAATGTAGAGTCTTGCTCACCGCGATGGAACCCAGGAACAATAGGCTGTTGTCCTGTTCATGGATGAGTCGTGGTTTAGCCTAGAGAGTGACTCTCGCCGTTTGTTCATCTGGCGTGCCCTGTCAATATTGAGTGAAGGGACCTACACTGATCAGCCAGAACATCATGACTACCTACCTACTATCGATATAAAGCTAGTGACTGCTAGTGAGATACATGAACGGTGCATGTAGTATCGGTGAGCGTGCTATGCGTGTTTAGAATAGGGAAGGCGCGCGATCTATCCCAGATTGACCGAGGGCAGATTGTGATGGTCCGGAGGATCGGCACGAGCGTTTCTGAAACTGCACGACTCTTCGGGTGTTCGAGGAGTGTCTTCAACAAGTGGTGAAACCACGTCCGAATGTCGAGGGGTTAGTCGGCCACACCTCATTACAGATGTCGTACGTCGTAGGCTGGGCAGACTGCTAAAACAGGACAGCCGGCGAACTGTTACGGAACTAACATCAGACTTTACTGCTGCGCAGAGTAAAAGTGTATTTGAACGCACAGTGCACCGAACACTCATAGCGATGGGCCTCCGCAGCCAATGACCCATGCATGTGCCAATGTTAACACCCTTACATCGGCAACTATGACTCAAATGGGCACGTGACCATCGTCATTGGACGTTGGTGCAGTGGCTGAGCGTAGCATGGTCTGATGAATCCCGATACCTTCTTCATCATGCCGATGGGATGGTGCGAATCCGTTGTTTTCCAGGGGAACAGCTTCCTGGCACCTGTACTATGCGACGGAGACAAGCTGGAGGCGGCTCTATTGTGCTCTGGGGAACATTCACGTGGGGTGCCGGGATGCTTCCTTCAAAAATGCTATGTCCGAATTCCTTCCCGTTCCTTTTCCCCAGTTCCATCCTGCCTCTAATGACCTTAGTCGTAGACGAGGCGTAAAGCAATAAGAAAAAAAAATTCACGTGGTCATCCGTGGGTCCAGTGGAGCTCGTGCAAGACACCATGACGGCCAATGAGTATCGTACACTGTTTGCAGACCACGTACACCCCTTCATGACGACCATGTTTCCCAACGGCAGTGGCATTTTTCGACAAGATAATGCGCCATGTCACAAAGCCAGGAGTGTGATGGAACACAGTGGCGAGTTGCAGTTGATGTGCTGACCCCCCGAACTCGACAGATCGAACACATCTGGGATGTGACTGAACGTGGCGTCAGAGCTCATCGCTCCCCTCCTAGGAATTTTCGGGAATTAGGTGACTTGTGTGTGCAGATGTGGTGAATCTCCCTCCAGCGAACTACCACGGCCTTATTGCTTCCATGCCAAGACGTGTCGTCGCTGTTATCCGTGCCAAAGTTGGACATATCGGCTATTAGGTAGGAGATCATAATGTTCTGGCTGATCAATGTATATCGTGGCGCCAATGTTCTCGTCTGGAGCGACATTTTGTTAGGAGCATATAGCCCACTATGTCTATGGTTTTAGGGATGATATTTTGCAACAGAATGTTTGTCTTTTTCGTAGTGCATATGGATTTGGGTTCCACCTACTGGATGGCCTGTTGGACGAATACCTGCAACATGAGGACTTCCCACGTCTAGAACGGCCAGTTCGCTTCCCGGACTTAAATCCGATTGAACATGCATGGGACGCTCTAGTTCCAAGAATTACAGCCCTAAAACTGCCAACACGGACCACTGTCGAACTCCAACGGTTGCTTGTCTATCAAGCCATACTGAACTGCCTGATCCACAGTATGGGGAATCCTGTATGCCTTGCGAGTTAATCTCCCCCCACATTGATGTTCTGTATACCACCGGCAAAGACATATCACACACGTTCAGTACCACCCACTGTCCATGTCTGGTTTTCCTGTATACTTTGTACCCGTAGCACTGTTTCTGGAGTCAAATTGTTGTTAGGGTCCCTTTTAATACATACATTATAGCCGTACTCTATGTTTTTCCGTAGATATTGAAGATCCCTTAACTTATGGACGTGAGTGTAATTTGATGTCATTGATACGGTTTTATTATTTCACTGTACTTGACAAAACACTTTCGTTTGTTACATCTTTGGTGCAAGGTTTCTTACATTTTTAAGAAAAAACATCAGTTACCTAGTTCTTCATGAGTTAATAATCAACCTTTTGTCACTGAGCTGCTTATACACTGAATTTACTATATTTCAAAATGCTACACCATCCTATTTATTGAGTAAGAATAACGTTCATAACAGGAGTTTGTACCATATTAATGTAAAAAAAAAAAAAACTACTAAAGCACGCTTGGTACAAGATACCGAGATGGAATGCCAACGAACATTAAAATTAAAATAAAAATTTTGCGAATTACCTTGGCTAGAAGCAAAACGCATTAGACATTATAAACGCAAAAAAACTTTTAAATTCAAGTTTCATTTGAAAAATAATTAGCGTAACAAAATAACTGGAATAAATGGCCTTAACAACGTTGTAACCACATATTTTCTTCTTCTTTCCGATCAGACCACATGCAAATCTCAATTCTTCATCCTTTGTTGTTGCTTTTTCTTCCTTTCAATCCAATATTCCTTCATCATTTCACTATGTTTTTTCCTTTTCTCTTCGTACCTCTTCCTACCGGATTTCTTTCCTCTTCTGTCTTGGAATCCTTCCATACTTAATTCCTTCTTTCTAAAGAGACCGAGCGTGGTGGGTGGCCTCGCATTCGAGAGCACGCGGGTTCGAATCCCCGTCCGGGCATCCAGATTTGGGTTTTCCTTGGTTTCCCCAAATCACTCCAGGCGAATGCCGCGATGCTTCATTCAAAAGGCCATGACCAAATCCCTTCCCATTCGTTGTTCCCATTCCCAACCCGCCTCTAATGACCTCGACGTCGACGAGGCGTAAAGCCATTAGTAAAAAAAAAAAATCTTTCTATAGATCTCTCTTTCCATAGTCTCCTCTTATCTTATACCATTACTTTCCAATTCTTTGATTTTTTCCCAAAGGTAATTGAATAATTTTTGTTAATCTATTATCATACAATCTGTAGATGTGTCCAAAAAGCAGCAATCTCCTTTTTCTTACTAATTCTGTTATACTTTCTATGATTCTTTACAGTTATTCAGGTATATCTAATCTGTAGCGCAATATCAGGAATTCACTCGCGTACAGAAATTTTGGTTTCACGATTGAGTTGTAGCGTCTTATTTTAAGTTTTTTAGATAAACACTTTATACTATAAAAATTCTCAGTAATACTATACGCTCTTTCCATCTTGTGTATCCCATATAACCACATATTTAATAAACGAACATACGAGGATATTTTTTCACATCTGTATAGAACGAAGAAAGTTAAATATCTACAGAATGAGATTGAAGCTTACGTAAGTCACACTGGAAAAAGTAAATGAAGTAAGCAATGAGCCGTGAGTCAGGCATCACTTAGTGGGAGCCGACTGCTGTGTTGATAAACAGTGTGACAACCGTGATTATAACATGGCGCCCGTTGTCCAAACAACATTACCACCTTCAGTTACATCCGCAGACAGCCATGTAAATCATTACACAGCCACTGTAAACAAATATCTGTAACGTGCTCAAACATTTATACTGAGCAAGTCGATTAGCTGCGGCTGTGGGGAGTGCTTCCTAGGAACAAAACGCGAGTCGGTTTCACTTACTTTGATGACTGACGTAATGGTATCTTTACTTAGTAGCTCAATGTCTGTTTGTTGTTCTTCATTTAATTCTGTACATTTTTGAACGTCACATACAAACTTTCGTATACTCTTAAATACAAACTGGCTAGTTTCAAAACCGCAACTTTCTCTAAACTAGCAAAATATTGTCAAAGCGTAGAAAGACAAGAGTCATAAAGTACAGCGGAAATGATAGCAGTAGTTTGTTCAACTGGAGCGGACGTAGTAACAAATTAAAGTTAGTAAGCATCACTTTAAATAAAAGAGAATTACACAAGACCATTGTGTATGTCCACTAATATTTAATTTGTATGTAGAGAAAGCAGTCAAGGAAGTGAATAAAACTACGAGTGTGGAATAAAGGCTCAAGGAGAAAAATCAGTATTATCCTGTTGAAGCAGTGATGATACCGAGAAATTAGTGAATGAAACCTTCTGATTGTGGAAGTCAATAATCTTTATGAATAACATATTGAGAAAGCACCACAGAGGTCAAGAAACGAAGAAGAAATGATAAAAATAACGGTAGATTTAACATAAAAATGGAATCAGATGTAATAGGAGAAGATAGATTTTTTTTTTTTTACTTATTGCTTTACGCCTCATCGATGGCTAAGGTCATTAGAGGTGGGATGGATCTGGGAACAAGGAACGGGAAGGAATTCGGCCATGGCCTTTTTGAAGGAAGCATCCCCTGGACTGATTTGGGGAAACCATGCAAAAACCCCTGAATGCCCGGACGAGGATTCGAACCCGCATCCTCCCGAATGCGAGGCCAGAATGTGAACCGTTCACCCTCCACGCTCGGTGAGAAGTTAGAGAATTATGTTATGTGGGAAGTAAAATTACAACAGAATGTGGAAGTTAGTATGATCTCAAACGCAGGGTAGTAGGATTAACAAAAAAGACCCTTCTTAGAAACGATAAAAATTCTTTTAGCGTCTAAAACTATCTACATCTACATATATACTCTGTATTTCACAAAACTGTTTGTGGCAGAGGGTGCTCAGCACCAAAGCTAATCTCTTTGTTGTGCATTCCAGTCCCTAATGGTACGAGGGAAAAAAGAATTCATATAAGAATCAGTGCGGCACCTTATTTCTCTAATTTTATCTTTCCTGTCCTTCCGACTCAAATAGGTTGGTGGAAGAAGTATTTCACTACACTCAAAAGTGAAAGTGGGAGTACGCATGTTTACCAATAAGTTTAAACAAAACATGTGTCGTCTAAGGACTGTAGCAAGCGGTCACGAATCGAGCGGCTCTTCACTGTACTTTCTCTATAATTTCGATCAACCCCTTACGAAACAGGTCCCAAATGGCACAACAATAATCCAAATGTGGACGCAAAAGAGATTTGTACACTATCTCCTTTGTTTGTTCATTACAATTTTTCAAGATTCGACCTAGGAATCGCAGCCTAGAATTTGCTCTACATACAAACAAATTAATGTGTATGTCCCATTTCATGTTCCTTTGTACTGTTACTCACAAATATTTCATAGAATCGACCATATCAATAACTGTATTGTTTAATTCGTATTTCTGAACAATTGGATTCTTTTTGTTAGTTATGCTCATTGTCTTGCACTTCTTACAATTTAGAGTAAGTTGCCATTCAGCGCACCAAGCCAAAATAACATCCAGATCACGCTGAATTTCTAAGCAATCGGCCAAATTTCTTACTTCCCTATAAATAACCGCATCATCAGCAAACAATCTAAAAAGGCTTTTCACTTTGTCTCCGAGATCATTATAAAACTTAAGAAAAGAAGTGGTCCTATTACACTTCATTGAGGTACACCCGATGTAACATCTAGATTAGAAGAACTTTCTCCTTCAACGACGACATACTGCGACCGACCAGTTATAAAATCCTTTATCCATTCACAAAGCTGATCCGATACACCGTACCCTTGAAGCTTCGCTAAAATATATCTATATATGTAGACATAGTTACTAAAGGAAGTAAATCACCACACAGAAGGAAAATTGATATATTTGAAATGGAGTCCCTGTCGAAAACTAACTAATCATTAAGTATGAAATCAACATGGGAGAGTAATCCTGGAAAATCATAAATAAAGATAGTAGATCACATTTTAGACATGCGGCTCTGATTAATCTGAAGAACTACAGAGAAGGGGAAGTGTGGAGGCATTTAATAACGCATATGTGAAAGTGTAGGGATTATATGAGGCAAAAAAAGAGATGGAGGAGTACTTTACACCAGTTGAAAGGCCGATGACAGCTAACAAAATTCACTATTCGAACGTCTTGTTAGAACACAGAAGTTACTTGTTATTCAGTGTGTCGTAAGTATTTACTGCTACGAACAACATCGAGACGAAAGTTTAATTCCTACCAAACACCTTTCAGCTTGTTGTCATTCTATTTTCGAGGAAATTTTACTCGCTGGTGATGGTTGTAAAATATCGTATTTTCGTCTTTGATACATCCCCTTACAAAACGGCAGCAAGGGCCCAACCTGGTACAGTATCAAAGGTCCACCCTGATGCCTCGTGGGCTAGGACAATTTAACCTTGAGAAATGCCTTCCCGAGTTACTGCTTGTAAATATTGCTCAGACGTTCACGATTTCATGGACAGCATTTATCCTGCGGAATGGACTCAAATTGGAGTTTAGCAGACGGGAGAGAGTTAAAGGAAGGTCCCTAGTGTCTTAACACTAGAGCATCCAAGTTAAAGAAGGACATAAATTCGTAGACCCACCAACCAGCTAACCTAGAAGAGTTCAGAAGAAAAATAATTATTACTCGTAAGTTTCATACATGATAAAGTCCGACGGAATCCAGTAAAGTAGATCCAACCAAGGTAAGGTTAAAATATTAGCAATTAGGAGAAGCTAAAAATTTCACTTGGAAGATGAGAGGACTAAACAAGAAAAGGAGAAAGGTATAAATTGTTAATGAATTTAAGTTAAATGTAGCAGAAAAAATTAGTGAAACTGAAGAGGTTGTAGTTACATAGTGATCTCTTTTGGTGTACAGAAAAATATGAGAACAAGTCGCAGGTTTAAAATCTTTGTGGATAAAAAATGGCAACCGGAAGTGGAATGCTATTCTTAAATAAATTAATATTATGGCTGAAAATAGATAGAGGTCACCTGTCCTTAACAGACGTTTCGGCACCCGAGGAATATAGGAAGGACGACACTACATCATTTTATGGAACGTTTCGAGATGTGGTCTCGAGTATTAACATATGAGACGTCATAATAATAAGCGGCGGTTTGAATGCAACAGTCGGGACTTTTTTGTGCCTAGTCGATGTCGAAGTAATTAGAGGCGGGAAAGGAATGGGGACAAAGAACGGGTAGGAATTCGGCCATGGTATTTTTGAAGTAACGATTCCAGTATTCGTCTGGGGTGATTTAGGGAAATCAGGGAAAACTCAAATCAGTGTGGCTGGCCAGGGATTTGAACACGCGTCCTCCCGAATACGAGGCTAGATCGTTGCCGCATTTGCTCGGTTGAGGAGAAGCATAAAAAATAAAAACCACATGAAGCTAAGATAGTTTTCTACTTGTAACAATACTTGTTAACCAATACGCTTTTTTTTTCAGAACAAGGATACCCATTCAACATATACTTGTAGTGCCTGGGGTTCAGTTCGTCAACAGACTATATAAAAGTTGATGATAAACTATCATCCCTAGCATTTTTAGGATCAATGAAACCACTTACTTATTATTGACTACTAGCGCGATGGAAAAAATAACGTCTAGGCAATATAGATACTGCTGAATGTGTATTGTAACTATTCCTATTGGAAGATGAAATTATTAGGAAGCTTTACCATAATAAATTAAATAGTTACTTATCTAATGCATCAATAAGTAGAAGAGGAATGCAAAAAAGAAAAGAACTGTACTGAGAAAGCTACTTGTTGAAGTCCAAATAGAAAAGGAAGCCGAGAAAAAGACAAGTGTAAGAATACACAATGAAGAGCTTGGGAAATCAATAGCTGAGGAACGAAGATCACACCAACAGTGCCTCCAAAGTTGAAATGACGAAGATGGAGAAGAATACAATAGTTGCCGGGGTGAACAGAGAACATCATCAGGAATAATTGAAAAATTTCATTATGCAATTAGAAAACGCCTCGCATTTGGAAGGATGTGGGTTCGAACCCCCGTCCGGGCATCCAGATTTGGGTTTTCTATGGTTTCCCCAAATCACTCCAGGTGATAGCCGGGATGCTTCCTTCAAAAGGCCATGGCAAAATTCCTTCCCGTTCCTTGTCCCCAGTCACATCCGACCTCTTAACGACCTAGACGCCGATGAGGCGTAAGCCCAGTGCTATTAAATGAGTGCACGTGAATCTCCTGGAGGGTAGAGTACCAGCCACACCCGAGTTCCAACTCTAACAAGCTATACCTTCCTCAAGACTGAATTGTGTTACAGTATAATATTTCGATTGGATGGAACCACTTTAGTAATTCATACAATTTCAGCTATAGGTGATCTCCGTATGGGGAAACTAGTTTCTTTTGCTTATTTTCACTTAATATCCTGTGGCAATTCTACTCATAGAGACAAAGTGTTTAGAACCCAAAAGAGAGTAATAAGAATTATGTGTGGGGTTAGAAGTAGAATTTCATGTAGAGAGTTGTTAAAGAAGTTAGGGATATTAACATTAGTGGCTGTACACATTAATGTCCTTTGTAGTCACAAATTATACTTTGTTTGAAACAATTAGTAAAATACACAATTTTGGCACTGGAAATAGAAATGAACTTAACAAGGATTACAAGTCGTTGTCATTTGTTAAAAGAGGTCAGATATATCTTCAATAAGCTCCCAACACGTATTAAATGTTTATCAGATGGTAAGATTAAATTCACGAAAAAATTGAAAGAATTTTTAGTTCACAGCTCCTTATACTCTGTCGAAGAATTTATTTCTAAGGTATCTACAAAATAACTGTCAGTAGTTTGTGTAAATGTAGTTGACATAATTAATGTACCATGTATGCTATGACTGTACATCTTCTGATGTATGTATTATTTTGTTATGCAATTGTTTAACTGTAATTTGACGAATTTCCACATCCCACAGAGCCAGTCTCTTATATTGGGATCAATGGAAAATGAATGCGTAGTATTGTATTGTATTGCTGACTCTCTAAAAATATTTCTGTCTGTTCACCTTTATTTAATGGAGTTTTTTTTTTAAATTTATTTTTGGTTTCTGGTCAATTGACCATTTCACCAACCTTTATTATACATTTGATCTTATACATTGATTTACTATAAATTGATTCTATTAGATAGTGTGTTCACCTTATTTTACATTAGTTACCAATTTACAATATTGTCGCCTTTGTCTTGCTTTACAAACTTGATTTTCTCCAGTAGTTTTCTTAGTTGAGAGTTGATCTTCATGTGTTTGTGTATCCGTTTGTAGGTCTCTAGTAGAGTGGTGTTTCTTGTATATTTTTTTTTCTCTCTCTTTTGTCTTCTCCGGCAGTTGGTTTTGTCTTCTGTGAGCTATTTAATGGAGTTGTCTAGCATCTGACTGGAGATCGAAATGCTCCCGATTTGACTGGGATTTTCAAAGGCTGCTAACCCGACTTTCACCTCTGGCACAGCTTGATGTGTAATGTGAAGTACGCGAGAATGCTTCCGTGGTTCGGATTCCAAGTTAAACTGTAGGTCCCATATACCCGGTAGAATTGCCGGGTTAGGTTAAGACGGCAACGGTAGGGGCGGAATGGGCAGCCAATAGAAACCATGTCACCAGGTCGTTACGACCATTTTTACTTAATAGGTATTGTCTTTCTTCCAGAATAAAAAGACTGTTCATATAAACAAGTCTTTCGCAAAAGTTAAATAAAAAATGACTCAATTATCAATACGAAAAGGCTAAATTACATAAGTTTTTTCATTAATCCGTAACTTAAGATGTTATACAATCACTGTTAATCGCATTAATTATGTGAATAAGTGGATCTAAGCAGAGACCAGAAAATATAGCGTCATCTCACATTCTCAATCCTTTTCATTAAAGTTGATTCTGTTCATGGCTTCTGTGTGTTGATCCTTGTTTGTTTCCTCTTTTCCCTTACCAAGAAATGTTTTTACTGTATTAGGCATGTTTTCCACGCGGTGAAATTTGAGCACTATACGACTACTCCTGATGAAGTTACTGCGCCTCTCAAAGTCGACAGTTCGTTGCAGTAACGATCCGATGACACCAGCGGCCAGTGATATGCGCCGTTAATTTTAAGCTCGAAACGAGGACAACAGCAAGTTTATAGTTGTCTAGTTCGCATACTAATGGTCTGATCGAGCCTACAGTGTGTCCACAGATGTAAGAACCACCTATATTACGCATATCACCCAAAAAATGTCGACTCTGTTCGTTTTTGCTAATTATATAGGACTCCGTCAAATTGAGTTGGGCAAATTTCGAAACATGTGGAAAAAGTATAACCGAAATTCAAGTAAATTAAAATTGCATGATAGTCTGAACCAGGAAGAATTCAGAAAGGTGCCTTCATCTTACCTCGAAGATCTAGTACTTACAGGGTCCGAAAAGTAATAGGCCTACATAATCTAAATCGTGGAATCTTCGGGACGAGATGTAAACATGGGAATCACTACCTCGACTCGGCACTTCTCATGAACGGATTTGATAATTCTTGAGACGTTTGCGACTGATATTGTTTTGAAGATACCTAAACCAGATAATTACCGCTCATATCAGAGCATTAGAGTATTTCGTGCAATACAATAATGGATGGCAGGGATAACAAGCCACATGCGGTTTCACTGCAAAACTATAGTACTTGTAGACAGCTGATCAGGCTTGATCGTTGCGAATTACATCTCCATTTTTACTCCGCGGATGTCAGAGACTGCTTTGCGCTAAAATTAAACTGCATTCTCTGCATTCCAATCCTTAATAGCACGAGTAATGAAAGTTTTTTTCCTTATGGCTCTACGCCTCGTCGATGCCTTGGTCATTAGAGGCGGGAAAGGATGGGGGGAAGGAACGTGTCACGGTCATTCCTCTCGTTGCTTTGGGGAATGTTAAAGGGATAAGATCGAAAAATTATATATTTTGTGTGTAATGGAAATAAGGTGATGTTATAGAATACTTGTCAGATGTTTTTGTAGAATCTCTGATAGCAAGGAGGATATGTGAGGGCTGGTCATGGAGATTATATAATAAGAATAGAAGAATTAAAAACTGTTTGAATGAATGGAGTTGATTGAGGAGAACTGTAGGATACGAAATTAGAATGGGCACGGGTAGAGAGATACCGTAATATGAAGGGATATTCAATTATGGAAATATGTACGGTTGCGGCTCAAGAGGACATTATTGATTGAAGCTGTGATGTGTTAATTTTTCATCGTGTGAAAAAGTTATGTACAGAGCGGATTAATGTATGAAGTGTTGTAGAAATATTTCATAGTGTTGTTGATTTCATTTAAAGGAAGAAATTATAAAAGAATTTCAGGTTCAGTATAAAGGTTTATTTCAAATGGTAAGAAGAAAGATAATGAATTATAACCGGATTGGCGAGCCTTGAAATCCGTCTTAGCAAAAAGAGAGGTAAAAAACGCATTTCCTTCCTGGCGGAAAGTATTAAGGAGCACAGCAAGGTAAAAAACAATATTGTAAACTTACTTATAATCATTGTGGAATGACCAGAGGGAGGATGTAAATATTGTTTAGTTGAAATAAGAAAGGTGAAAAGTATAAGTGTACGCAGAAAATTTCCATATGCCAGGAATACACCGAAAGGGTATGTTAGGAACGGGAAGGAATTCGGCCATGACCTTTTGAAGGAAGCATCTCGGAATTCACCTGGAGTGATTTGGGGAAACCATGGAAAACTCAAATCTGTATGCCCAGACGGAGATTCGAACCCACGTCCTCCGAATGCGAGTCGAAAGTCTTTCTTTTACCGTTAGAAAGAAAGAAATTATACAGGTACCAGAACTGTATCTTATTTACCTGATCTTATCTGTTCTATCATTGCTACCAAAATACGTTCCTGGGAGAAGTATTTCACAGTATTCGTAAATAACAGGCGTTGCTCGTATGATAATCATCAAATGTATGCATCAACTACGTCGCCTATCTACCAGAGAATCCCAGTCCAATTTCAATATCGATTCTGTGACATTAAGTGCTGTGGAAAATGGTCACAAATCGCTTGGCTCTTCTCTGCACATTCTCTATACTATTAATCAACAACTTGCGATCCCATAAAGCACAATAATACTTCACATGAGGACGCACGAGAGTTTTATACGCTGTTTCTTTTAAACATATATTTCAATGATTAAACATTCAACCTACGAATCACACTCTGGAGTTATATTTTCCAACAACTGATGTTATGTACCGATATAATTTCATGTTGCTTTGTACTGTTACATTCAGGAACTTAAAGGCATCGACATTCCCAAGAATTGAACGGCGTACGTTGTACTCGTGGGCAAAAGAGGCGTGGGGTCTCCTTACTCTTACGCGAATATTGCAATTGAATTTAAACTGTTATTTATCACACCATGTTGAAATCACGTTGAATATATAAAGAATCAGCAGAACCCTATACTTCCATATAGACAAATGCATTATCAACAAGTGGCTTTAACATTGTCTCCAAGATAGTTTATAAATATTATGAACAGAAGTGTTCCTATTACGCTTCCATGCGAGACGTTTTTACCCCTATGACGACCAACTGATACCGTTCAGTAACGAAATCTCATCTCCATTTAGATATTGATTACTCTAGGATCTTTGTTGAGAGACGATTGTGTGAAACAGTGCCGAAGAATTTCTGCAAATCCAGAAAAATTACATCAACTTGGGATCTTTCATCAATACCTTTCATCATGTTATGAAAAAATAACATGATCTGCTCTTTCAAAATCCCTGTTGGTTTAATGCAGTTAATTTCTTGTCAATCTAAAAAATTCGTAATGCTTGAGCATATGATAAGCTCCAAAATTCTACTGCAGACAGATGTTAGATAGATCTTTCGGTAGTTGGCGGTGTCTCTTCGATCTACTTTCTTGAAAATAGGCGCACTATTCAAAATTTTCTAGTCGAAAGGTACGTTTCCCTCGACTAATGATAGGACTAGCCTATGCCACTCAGAAAGGTTCCAAATTTTGTTGCATACTATGAAAACACTCTTACTGGAATACCATCGGGGCCAGGTGCTTTCCCCCATTTCAGAACCTTTAGTTGTTTTACGATATCTGCAGAATATATTAATTAATATATATCTAATTATAGACAACGTGGTAAAATCTGTATTACGTCTGTATTTTTTGATGTGAATGAATTTTAAATTCAGTATTCAGAATGTTTTCTTTGTGCGGCTTTCACTAATCTCACACCTGTTTTGTATCAATGATTGAATACTGTTGGAATTACAAATAACTGTTTTTATGTTCGACCAAAGTTTCTTTGAGTTTTCTGCGAGGCTTCTTGAAATCGAAATGGTGACAGAAATCGTTAAACGCCTCACCCGTCACACTTTTTACACGTCTTTTTAATCGATTAGGATTTTTTCTTTCCTGCCGTCTCTTTTTTTCAATCGTGCGTCGCATAAAGTAAGAACCTATTGTACAAAGCGTGCTGTAAATACGCATTCAGTTGATTACTAAACATCTACTGTAACAATACTGTGTGAGTTATATTGGTCTACAAACTTTTCTCACTTTGCTGTGTTACTTTAAAATTTACGTACGTTAAAATAGAAGGTCCCGCCGGCTGTAAAATGCGTTCGGTGATAAGATTTTTGTATGAAAAAAGATTTGCAGCCATATTGCTGAAGCTTACGGTGAAAATGTCGTAAATGAGGGAAATGTAAGAAAAGGGGCTGTATCACATTGCCAGTGGCGACGAAAGGTACTTGCCCATATGACAACTGAAAGCAGGCAGCGATATATACAGCGTGGACAGACTGGTTGCCCTTGTGCAGGGGTCGCTGAAGGGTTGGCAAAAATTGGTATCTCAGTATTACAAGCGCCTCAATTAAAATGGTGACAAAGTAGAAAAGTTGTATAATGTATGCAGTAACATTAAAAAATAAAAATACTCTTTTTACAACCAACGGGTTATTACTTTCTGAATGCTTGTATATGAAACGTTGCCAAAATTCATCAAAGCTCCCGCATTTTATTTTGAATGAGAGATATTTATCCTTCAGGTAGACCTAAAAAGATTCCTACGAAGCTTTTTCAAACCAGCAAACAATAATTTCTTTTTCCCCTTTTACGCTCAGCTATAAATTTTATAGTTTCAATTACGGCTTTATGATCGCTTTTCATGTAGGCGTTGAAATACCTTCAAATAAGTCTGGCCTGTTTGTAACAATAAGATCTAAAATGTTCTGGTTACCATTCAGTTGACGGCTTCAACATGGCTAACATCACTGCAGACCAAGAAACCAGAAACACAGTGAGTGTCGTTGGTGACAAGATAATATTGAATACTTTATGTTTTAAATGCTAGGTGCCTACATTGAAGCCATTAACTTTATCTTCACCAATAAGAACGACGGCACCAATTTTCTGATTTTACTGTAGGTCTATTTCAACATGGACGTCACGAAAGACAAATAGAATTTCTTTTTTTTTTTATTATGTCTTTACGCCTCGTCAACGTGGAGGTCATTAGAGGCGGGAAAGGATGGGGGACTAGGAACAGGAAGGAATTCGGTCATAGCTTTTTGTAGGGAGCATCCTGGCATTCACCTGCAGTGATTTGGGGAAACCATGGAAAACCCAAATCTGTATGCCCGGACGGGGACTCCAACCCACGTTCTCCCAAATACGAGGACAGGGCGAGAATTTCAATTGCCCGACTAGGAATATGGGTATACGTGCCAATACCTCA
Source organism: Vandiemenella viatica (assembly GCA_031002005.1). Classification (NCBI taxonomy): domain Eukaryota; kingdom Metazoa; phylum Arthropoda; class Insecta; order Orthoptera; family Morabidae; genus Vandiemenella; species Vandiemenella viatica. Next base: position 74,177,402 of record CM061921.1, on the reverse strand, counting down.
AGCTAAATAGATACTCTTTATTACAGATTTCAGCACATGTATCTTACTTTCCGTATAGTAGAACTGTAGCGCTGAGTTTCATTCCTTCGACCGATCCTAGTTGGTGAGTTGGTAGCGTTTGGGCCAGGCATTGAGAAGATACGGGCTCGTTTGTGGTCTGGCCATCCAGATACCAATTTTCAATATTTTTTTCCGAAATCACTCCAGGCGAATGCCGGGTATTTCCTGAAATTGTTGCAAGTGATAATGGGAAACCACCCAACAAAGTGGTAACAGGAATGGCCGCTACGCCGATTTCGAGATTTTAACTCGAGTCGGTCGTATTTCCCGTGTTGAGTGTGGGGATGGCTTGACATATTTGGCTAAACTAACGATTGCATATCTATTTTTTATTGGATTCTCACGATCACAGTATCCCAATGTAGAACAAGTTCAAACTGAATTGTAGAGCATCTCCAGAACTGGTGACGTCATGGTTCGGGAAATCGACGGACATGATTCTCTGTAGCCTCTTGTAATGGTACGGACACATGACTAGGCAAGGAGAACCAAAACAGTAGTTCACCTCTCAAATGGCAACATAATCCACCTCTATCATTGCCGCCTAACACAACCCGGTAACTACGCTGGGTAAAGGATTTTATTTTTATTTTGGCTTTACGCCTCGTCGACGTCCAGACATTAGAGGCTGGAAAGGAGTGGGGGCTAGGAACGGGTAGAAATTCGGCCATGGCCTTTTTACGAGAACCAACTTGGTATTTGCTTGGAGTTATGTGGCGATGCCACGGAAAACCCAAATCTGGAAGGCCATACGGGGATTCGAACCAGCGTCCTCCCAACTGGGTAAAGGAGACCTACAGTTTTACGTGGAGTGCCAAGGAAGCGTTGTACAATACACGAAGTAAACATTACCAGAGCTGAATTGCCGTCTAAATGTTTCTGAATGTCCAAGCCGAAAGCGATGATCGTACCACGATCATTTCGATATATTGTAAGACATCGTAGCTCTGAGTCACTTGTATTCATTACGGCGGTACAGAGATGAGGTCATTTTGTGACATCAGATGCTTCAATTTTCGCTTTATTGGGATTCTTTTTTTACTGTAGATAATTTAATAAAATTGGTAATGTATAATCTAATGTTAATGACAGAACTTGTGAAGCAAACTTATTGTTGATAAGAAACTGGTTAGGTTTTATAAATTTGAGATTATGTAACTATTTTTTTGCAAAAATTTCAGATATTTATTATATTACAACTCACTGGATATTGCTTTCATTATTTTCATTTTGGTTTACAGATCGTGATTTATAAGCTTCTTTAATTGTGCAAAATTTCAGCTTGTGTGAACATTCTTTTCCTGAGAAAAAGGTACATAACACAGAAAATTCAAGTTTTGAGAAAATTCGAGCTAAAGTTTCATTTAACATTTATGAATTCATCGAACATGGGCGTGGCGTATGGATATATGTTTAATGAAAACCATCAATAACACTCCGAAGAAATGTATTATAGCCAATAAATTATATTGGCTATAATATTGTAATCGGGAACGTTTGTAGATTAGTTTTTACCAAATTTAAAGATGCCAATTTTTGACATTTTACGCTACCCGATTCCCTTAAATTGTCCTGCGAAGTGTGTTCCATGCGAAATAATATTATTGCGCCTCAAGTCACGCGAAAAACGAGTAGGGTTCATTCTCTAAGGGTTCGGTGTAGGGGTGCATTCATTGTTGCAGCAGTGTTTTTTGTTCCTACTTGATAAATCCGTGAGAATACCGACGTATTTCTCATACTAGGATATTCGGGGGGATATCTAGCATCTTACTCAGTTTGGTATTACTGTGATCGGGAAAAATGCCTCACCTTGATTTGGTGCAATCAGTGCGTGTTAAAGCACCATCCTGAACTAGTTTGGAACAAATCGCCCGGGTTCGAATCAGTCTCCCGTGGTGGGAGGCGCGTGTCTGGCCTGGAGAACGGGTGTTTTTAATTAATCGCTGTGTTCATCTCGTGTTTCTCGTACTGTGTGGATCAATAAAGCTTCTCTCCAAAGTATAAATTCACTTGAGAGAATAGAAGCGTAAACTACCAAATGCCATAAAAACATTTTGGCATATTTTATACGCCGGGAAAACACCCGTTCTTTTATCGCCGTTTCTTTTATTTACGTATGTTATTCTGTTGTAATATCTGCTTGCAGTTAGCGTTTCCTCATTCATAATGAGTACAAAATTCGTTCTTACGCTTATTGTAATTAAGACTTCGATATATTTAATGTATACTTCTTATTTATTTGTCATAATCTTTGTGCCAAGGATTGTCTCCCAAGCGTAGGAGATTATCCTGGAGCTTATTACATCTCGACAGTAACTCGCAGGGGATATTTTGACAGCGGTGATTAACTGTTCGGTCTGACCAGAGGTCCCAGTCCGTACCATGAGAACATAGCCTGTACCGGGATGGAGCCATCACTAGCTTGCACAGTGCCTTCCTGACAACCTGGGCCTGTGGCCACATTCGAACCCTTACCAAGTGGAACTGTGACTCATCGGACCACGCAACCTTTCCCCAGTCGTCTAGGGACCAAACGATGTACTCACGATCTCAGCAGACGCGCTGCGTATTGTTAACAGAGGCACTCGCGCCGGTCTTCTGCTGCCATATCCCACAACACAAAATTTCGCTGCAGAATTCGCAAGGACACGTGTGTTCTAAATCTCGCATTGAGTATTGCTGTTCTTTGACGCGGTGTTGCCTGTCTGTCAACATTGACACCTCGACGCAGACGTTGCTGGTCACGGTCATCGAGTAAACGTGGTCGGGCACTGCATTGTCACTGGCGGAGGTAATACCGGAAATTACATATTCACGGGACACTCTTGGCACTGTGAATCAAGGAATGTCGAATTCACGAACAAATTCCGAAATGGAATCATCCATGTGTCTATCATCAACTACCATTCCGCGTTAAAAATATGTTAATTCATGTCGTACGGTCATAATTACGTCATAAAACCTTTCACATGAATCACGAGAGTACAAATGAAAGCCCCAAAACTGATATGTATCTTCCGCGGTTCTACAGCGATCTCGTCATTTGCATTTTCCTTGACTATGACTTTTGGCATTTCAGTGTATTTGCTAACCATTAGTAATTTGATCAATTGGTTATTGGCCATTCTACCGCAGTTCTTTGTTATAGATTTGTAAATGAAAATACCGTCTCTTAACAACTGTTATTTTTATTCCTATACGCTCAGACGCGTTTCGCCCTTGTGGAATGGGGCATCATCAGTGAGATTTTTGATACAAACACATGTTGGTTAGGAAATAGCTCTAGTTGCACTTTTTAGTAGAACACAACCTCATGCTGCCGTTTTGCGTTGCTCAACGTCACTATTTCACTGTTTTTAAATGGTCAAACTTCTTAGTCTCGTTTGATTTACACACTAGTATCCGTTAGTAAACTATATTTATTATTATTACTAGCCTCGTACCCGCGACTTCGTACGCGTGGATTAAGAATTTTTTTGCCAGAATTAAATATAAAAAGTTGTTGGTAACGAAGGATTGGTCCCAAACAATATCGAGTCAGCATAATATGACAGGAAAGCTATCACTATATCATTCTACCGTCGAACCTGCCTCTTGAAGAGAATCAATTTCCAACATATTTCTGTCACTATTCGATAAGATTTCAAAATTTTGTGACTACAACTGTTAATCATACTGGAAAAAATATCCTGTGCCCTTCATACAGCTTTCCTTATAAAATTCCATCACAACGACATAGCAATATAGTCGTCAAAACGTAACAAAAAGACAGAGACTTACTTCCGTATTTATATTAGTATTACTGTGGTTCACACTCACACACTGACTGCGAACAACACCTGAGGGATCATTATAACGTAAAAAAGTGTACACCTACAAAATTGCAAGACTACCTACGATTTGCCTCGCATTGCACCCCTAACTTTATAATATCTACAGTTTAACATTCAATCCAAATAACCTACGGCCCAGGCCTGACTCTTACACTGTAATTTTTTTAAAAAAAATCTTAGCCTCCACGGAGATTTGAATCGGATACCACGACGTTCGTAAGGAAGCGCTTTAACCACTGAGCTGCCAGTCCACTACACGGAAACACGGTACGGAGACAACCACATCCAACGTGTCTGTCTATCGCCGTATTTCGAAGTTATGAGACAACATGTGTTATTTATACAGATAATTTTTCAACCAAATGTAGACAGTATTTTTCTCCTTGTTTCAATGGATAAGTGTGCAAAGTTTCATCGAGATCAGATGAAAACTGTGGATTTGTATGAAGAACAAACAAACATACATTCATCTTTATATATAAAGATTACTGTGGTTTACACTCACACACTGACTGCGAACAACACCTGAAGGATGATTATAACGTAAAAAAGTGTACACCTATAAAATTGGAAAACTACCTACGATTTGCCTCGCATTGCACCCCTAACTTTATAATATCTACAGTTTAACATTCAATCCAAATAACCTACGGCCCAGGCCTGACTCTTACGATGAAAAACAATTTTTTAAAATCTTAGCCTTCACGGAGATTTGAACCGGAGACCACGACGTTAGTAAGCAAGCTCTTTAGCCACTCAGCTGCCAGCTCACTACACGGAAAAACGGTCTGGAGACGTGCACATCCAACGTGTCTGTCTATCGCCGTATTTCGAAGTTATGACACAACATGTGTTATTTATACAGATAATTTTTCAACCAAATGTAGACAGTATTTTTCTCCTTGTTTCAAAGGATAAGTGTGCAAAGTTTCATCGAGATCGGATGAAAACTGTGGATTTGTATGAAGAACAAACAAACCAACAAACAAACAAACATACATTCATATTTATATATAAATATTTTGAATGGCTTCGGTATGTGCGACCATTTAGCCAGCTTCAATTTGTTTTCGTACCAACTGTTGTATCAGGCTTTTATTATAATATTGTGGACACTACAGTGAGGACAGCACAAAACGAACACAACACTTAATTAAAACCACCCATGCCCGAGGCTGGACTCGAACCGGCGCGCCCTTGCAATGCGAGATCAGTGTGCTAGCCCTACACTGCCAGGGCCGGCGTACACTGCATTGATAAACTATTTTTCTTTATGTTAGAATTTAACGTCAGATTCAGGTTGTTAAGCGCAACATGAATTGTGTATTGCACCGTGTGACTTTGAGCTGGTGTGTATTATTTATGCGAGTTACCTGAATCACATCCCCCAGCGCTGTGAGTCATCCGGATGAAACCAAGTAAACCACAGCAGAACAAAAATAGAGGACCGCAACGAAATAGCTTTTATTCAAAACAGTTTGTGCAGTTTTGTTAGGTCAGATTACTCGTAAACGTGGATTTCCCTATTCATTACAGAATTATCGCACTGATTTAACTATGTGATGGGTAGATTAAGACTGACACAAAGAAGCTTTTCAGGCGCGTGTTGTTCTTGCGAACAATAACTCTTTCTCTCTCTGACAAGCATTCTCTCAAACAGACCGAGACAGAAATATCCCGAGGGCTGGCGAATGGCAGATACACGGCGCGTGATACGAACCCACATTAGATACCAGATTATACTTTACTCCAAATTATTTCATTTCATACTGAGAATAAAATTTATATCAATTCACTATGTTTACTGATATCTCTTACATCAATTTTTTAACTGATAACTTCTATTTGCGCAGCAAGCAATTTTTGGACGGGGGTAAATCTATGACTTCCCGTCACCGACATGTTATTCCGTGTTGTGCGTATGCATGGCCGGCGTTAGGGGGGGGGGGTAAGCGGGTCAAATGTACCCGGGACCACCCGACTGATGGGGGGCCCGATCACCGGCTGTAGGGCCCCCCCGATCGACACGTTGTAGAGCTAAAAAAAAAAAAAAAGTCGCCCATGTGGTCTGAGGAAGGGCCCTAACCGATGAATCGGCCAAGGGCCCCCAACTGGTTACGTGACTGCTAAGAACGGTTATCCCGGGCCCCAAAATCCTAGCGCCGGCCCTGTGCGTATGATACGTGCGTTGGACGCTTTATCGATGCGTAAAATTTTACAAGTTTGCGTCACCAACATGCTAATGTTAACAGTATATATGTTGCTATAAGTAAGACGTGTTGCGCTTGGACAGCAGTGAAAGTATAGATTATACTTGTATCTAATATATAGAAATGAATGTTTCTTTTGACAATGTTGTTCATATAAATAAAAGTTTTTATCCGATTTTGATGGAACTTTGCATACGTATACTTTAATCCTAAACCCTCTCCTTCTTTCCCCATCACCTTAATTTCTATCAATTTTATTCATACAAACCTATTTTTTATCAGATTTTGTTAGTACTTTACACACGTATACCTCAAAACAAGGTTGTGTGGTAGCTTAGCGATTAATGCGCTTACTTCAGAAAGTAACCGGGTTCAAATCCCATAGTGAGCAGGAATTTTTAGGATTAAGCTACGCCGGGACGTTCCGTTGTTCTGATTCAAAGTTAAACTGTAGACCAGTGATGTCAAAGATACGACCCGCGGGTCGCATCCGGCCCCCGGGCCCTATCAATACGGCCCACGATCGTAATGTGACACAGAAAGAAGAATAATGTTTTTTAGAGCTTTTAGACTTCACTCGATTCCTCTACGGAATTTTTCAAATCTGGCCCGCCTACACATTCTAAATTTAATATACGGCCATCTGCAAAATTGAGTTTGACACCTATGCTGCAGACCACTGAGGAAAGGAAATGGCCTTCCTGTCTCTAACACAATAGCTTGGTACATCTCCCTCGGGAAGATTCGACCAACTTCCGGGTTGTGGACTAAGTTAGATTTTTAATTCTTGAAGTGAAAACTTCTTTAAGCGTGTTGCGGGATTTTTTGGACGGGTAAAATTTTATGAGTTCGCGTCACCGACATGACAATGTTAACAGTATATATGCTGAGTTCAGGTGGCTCACTGGTTAAAGTGTCTGACTGGGGAACGAAAGGTCCCCAGTTCGAATCCCTGTCTCGACGGGGATAATGTGTGGTACGCCAGAACGCTTCCGTGGTTTGACTCCACTTTTAAGTGTGGGTCTCATGTACCTGGTAGCACTACCGGGTTGGAATGCACAGCCAACGGAAACCCTGTCACCAGGTCATTACGACCACACGGAAATATTATTATTATTTAGTATATCTGTAGCTACAGGGCGTTCGCCGGGAAACGCAACCCACTGTTAGCGCTACAAGGAAGAAACTGCTCCCGGCGAGCGAGCGGTCAGCTTCCGGCATTGTTCGACCGTCGGCCGCGGACTATTTCATAATAATTACGCTTCATAAACTTCATAAACTTGTATGTGCTAAGCATTTAAATGTGACGTAATTCATTAGCTTACCATATAAAAGATGCTGGAAGTGTTGACCCTCTTGTGTAATGCACATTTCACATCTTCTCAACATATTTCGAGACACACGCTGCCCTAACTGACTTAATGATTTTTTGGGTGACTGTTCTAGTCGAAAAGCGATATCGTCAATTTTCTCCTCTGTGAGAATACGGTTGACCGACAGTCTCTTTTTGTTAAAAAATGAACCCGTTTCTCTTACTTTTTTAACCAGACGCAGAATTGTTGATTTAGCTGGCAGTAAAGCGCCAGGAAATTCGCGACGAAATTTACTGCGACACTTTTTTAACGACTTCTTCTTCACATATGTATCGTAGAGAAATATTCTTTGTTGCAAACTGTAACGTACCATAATTTTACTCACACTCAAACACGGTCAGATTAGTAAGAGTATGAAGCCCCAAACCAGCCAAACCACAAAGAAACGTTTATTCACAACACTGATTAATAAGAGACTGAAGTCACAAACTAGCTACAATGCAAAGAAACCGTTCTTAACAATGTAAGGGTCCCATTATACTGCGTCACTGCACTGTTGGGGCAGCGGAGGTGTTAAACAGTGCGGTGATTCACGGTGCCGTGTGGCGGGAGTTGCTGGCTCCACTGACCGAGCAAGTTGCCGACGGCAACAGACTAGGAGGGTAGAGTTTTCCGGCGAACGCCCTGTATAAGTATGACGTGTAGCGCGTATGATAATCATAGTTTTAAGTTTTCACTTCTGTCGGGAGTCTCAAATAACTGCTTTTTTATTTACATCTCATATTTTTTGACTCTAGAGTTGCAATAGTTATAATATTATGTGCAGACTGTGCTGATGTACTTACTCCGTATTATTAATGTTTGCAAGAGTCGCCGAGTTAATTCAGACGGCTTGGAAGCTACAAAATTTTGCGTTACGCTTGCTTAGACGCAGAGGACTCGAGTAATCACAGGAAAGTAGCGAGATCATCTGTGTCGGCAGCAATAGTGTTGTTAACTCCTGTTTACCTGGTGAACGATGAAACTAAATAAAAAACGGCGCTATTTCATTTACCCACCATCAGTTATCGATTTTTAAATTAAAGATTTCTAGTCTTCTTAAATTAAATACACCACAACAAACATGGAAGTCAGATTGATTGTTCAGATAAATTCTTTCAGTCGTCATTATAGAATGACGGAAAAGTTTAAAATCAAAGCCAATTTATCTTATTATTTTGCTTATGTCTCGTCATTAGAGGCGGGAAAGGACTGGGGCTAGGAACTGGCAGGAATTTGGCCATGGAATTTTGAAGTATGTAGTTTTTTGGGGAAACCATGTAATACTCAAATCTGGATGGCTGGAAGGGGGCTCGATTATTTATTGCAACAACTCCCAATGCGTGTGCGGCACTAATACTGTAGACTTCCACAGAATTCAGGTAACGACTTTGGGAACTCATTTCTCACGGAATATCAAACTAATTAGCAATGTCCCAAACCAATATTGACTGCGTTTTTGAATTTCTGTTAATCAATTCCGTATTCTATGGAATACACGAAAAATTATTTCATTTTCCATTTTAGCATTTGTCTACGGATCTATTTTGCCATCAATAAAGCACGTCTTTCTGTGAAATTTCATCACAAACAATGCAAATGTAGTAATAGAATACTGGTAATGTGGAAATCTAGAAAGAGATAAACAAAACTTGTCAACATATCTCGACCGAAACAATTTTCGTTTAAAGTTCTTCTTAAATATCATTATGTTGAATTTTTCAGCTATTTCCTTAAAAATATTGGGTGTTCATATCTAGATAGATACAAAACTAAATAAAAAAGTACCAACACAGCAATGATTGCATTTTCGAATACCTTTTCAGTGATACCAAAGTATGTGGCACCCAAAAGAAAAGGTTCATGCCCCTTTTTATTGCAGAGGTATATTAAAAAAATAGTATTCGTTTTTTTTTTGTAACAGTTTAACGTCCCTTTTTAACAACGTGGTCTTTAGAGACGGGAAAGGATGGGGGCAAGGAATGGGAAGGAATTCGGCCATGGCCTTTTTGAAGGAAGCATCCCGGCATTCACCTGGAGTGATTTGGGGAAACCATGGAAAACCCAAATCTGGATGCCCGGACGGGGATTCGAACCGCCGTCCTCCCGAATGCGAGGCCAGAACGCTATCCGTTACACCACCACGCTCGGTATAGTATTCGTCTGCAAAATATTTCGCGGTAAGAAAAACACATTTGCGTAATTCCATCACAATCGATGGAAAGTTGAGAAAATTACGAGGCTGTGAAATACGGATCAAAGAACGGACATGACGAAATTATTTGGCATTTTGGCTGCGATTTTGGCTGCGACCAACTTAAAAAAAAATTACAACGGCAACCTTATGAATAAATTAGCAGCTGTAGAGTTCCATACTCCCTTATCACTAGACAGGAGATAGTGAGATCAGATGAGCTATACCTTTCCGGAATTCACTTGACACCCAGGACTTCAGCTTCCAGGAAAATGTTAAGTATGAACTCGCCGAATTAGCTAATTGTACCTCATAGATTTAGCTTGAGGTCGTTCTGCAAGTTGACCGGATCTAGCTGGGGAGCTAACCCAAGCGTCATCCGCACCTTTGCCTTACCATTATGCTACTCAGCAGCAGAGTATGCATGTCCTGTGTGGCAAAAATCAATTCATGCTAAGACAGTAGATATTGCGCTCCACAGAACGTGACGGCTTATCATAGTTTGTCTCAGACCATCGCCTGTAGGGAAAGTGGAGACATTAGCCGGCATCGACCCTGGAGCCATACGTCAGGAAGTAGCCACCAGCGTGGCAAGGCTTAAAGTGAACGAAGACGCCCGACACCCGCTACATGGCTATACACCAGCGCCATCGAGTCCTGATCAAGCTTCACTATATGGAGCACCAAGCAATTAAAAAACATTGGCTTCGGAGAGGAGAGTGCAACATGATTTGGAGTAGATCAACCCAAAAGAGGATCTACCATCTGGATCTGAACAACCATGGCCCATACGGAAGTCGTTAAACAGGCTGCGAGTTGGAGTTGACCGTTGCAAAGATACTCTTGCCACTTGGGGATACCTAGGAGAACAACCAGATATCACATGTTCTTGCGGGGAGAGGAAACCATGGTACATCTGTTGTCTTGTCCACAAATTGGAATGAATGTATCCTAATTTGACCTCCAATCAGCCACTGGCAAAGCCATCGCATTGGCGGAAAAGCTACCACATATCTGATGCTGTCATCGACACGAGAAGAAGAAGACCTCATGGAAACCAACTCGGCTGTAATAACACCAGAAGCCAGTGTAACCAATCATTTTTTCATTTATATTATAAGTAGTCCAAATGACGTGAAGGAAACAGCTCGGGGGTAGTGTGCAGCCGATCACGTCGCCTTCACCTGAGGTCATGAGAGACAGGGTGACATTTTTTTATTTTTAACAGTTTAACGTCCCTTTTTAACAACGTGGTCTTTAGAGACGGGAAAGGATGGAGGCAAGGAATGGGAAGGAATTCGGCCATGGCCTTTTGAAGGAAGCATCCTGGCATTCACCTGGAGTGATTTGGGGAAACCATGGAAAACCCAAATCTGGATGCCCGGACGGGGATTCGAACCGCCGTCCTCCCGAATGCGAGGCCAGAACGCAGGGTGACATGGTAGCCGCTCGTGACTGCTTGCCGTGTCGTTCAAACTGCCGTCTACTCACGGTCGAACTCACTCGGCCCTCTCTGTGACCGCTGGAGCTTCCCCAGGCTCGGTGGTCAAACGAATGCTCGGTGGACATAAGAAGGCTCGGCGTACAAACGAAGGCTCGCTGGATATAAGAAGGCTCGGCGATACAGGAATAGCACATCATCGAGTTGCTCACGCAACTTATTGCATGTGGAACTGCGAGCTCGGCCGCTACTACCTAGCCGCCGTTGCTTCATGAAGACACTTCGCAGCTACGCGAATAATCAAGATACAAGGCCAAACATGAAGGAAAACCAAAAGAGAAGACATGCCTCATCAACTTTGTAGGAGTAAATGTCGAGGGACAAAGCCTCCGATGAAATCTGTCAAGAATTCAGGCAGAGACTGGCACCCACCACCGAAGGAATAGCGCATAGTGTCTTCCTCGCCCGAATCGTGGAACAAGGATGGTACATAGTAGAATACTGGACAAGATTTTACAGCAGAATCTATAATATTTTAGTGACTACTACCAACATTTTGTGTAATTTCTATCAATTGAATCGTCATACACATGAAGTGTAGCGTGTATGTGTTTGATAAACAAGTGTAATGGAAGTATTACAAACCATGAGATCAGAATGCAGTGCAACGAAAACCGTAACAAAAATATCTATAATTACGGACATACATAAAGTATACCCTAAATCCACATTTAGTGGATTATGATTTTTACGGAAGCTTCAGATATATGTGACATCTTGTAAGGATTTGTACCTATTAATGCATAACATTAAACTCACTTTAATGACATAACTGATATCACTCATATGTGATTGGAAATAAACAAAACATCATTCGTATATTCAGGCGAAAAATTGTTCCACTTTTATGAAATGCTGGAACATCGCCATAGAAATGTTGAAATGTGGTGCAATCTGTCGATTTTTACTTTTTCATTAACATAGAGTTGTGCCCGATTTTTAAGTATCATAATTTACCCATACAGTCTTATAGAATGATACAATGATATGTAGAAACAAGAAGACATATACACTCCCGGAAATTGAAATAAGAACACCTTGAATTCATTGTCCCAGGAATGGGAAACTTTATATACACATTCCTGGGGTCAGATACAACACATGATCACACAGACAGAACCATAGGCACATAGACACAGGCAACAGAGCATGCACAATGTCGGCACTAGTACCGTGTATATCCTCCTTTCGCAGCAATGCAGGCTGCAATTCTCCCATGGAGACGATCGTAGAGGTGCTGGATGTAGTCCTGTGGAACGGCATGCCAAGCCATTTCCACCTGGCGCCTCAGCTGGACCAGCGTTCGTGCTGGACGTGCAGACCGCGTGAGACGACCAGTCCAAAACATGCTCAATGGGGGACAGATCCGGAGATCTCGCTGGCCAGGGTAGTTGACTTACACCTTCTAGAGCACGTTGGGTGGCACGGGATACATGTGGACATACATTGTCCTTTTGGAACAACATGTTCCATTGCCGGTCTAGGAATGGTAGAACGATGGGTTCGATGACGGTTTGAATGTACCGTGCACTGTTCAGTGTCCCCTCGACGATCACCAGAGGTGTACGGCCAGTGTAGGAGATCGCTCCCCACACCATGATGCCGGGTGTTGGCCCTGTGTGCCTCGGTCGTATGCAGTCCTGATTGTGGCGCTCACCTGCACGGCGCCAAACACGCATACGACCATCATTGGCACCAAGGTGACTCTCATCACTGAAGACGACACGTCTCCATTCGTCCCTCCATACACGCCTGTCGCGACACCACTGGAGGCGGGCTGCACGATGTTGGGGCGTGAGCGGAAGACGACCTAACGGTGCGCGGGACCGTAGCCCAGCTTCATGGAGACTGTTGCGAATGGTCCTCTCTGATACCCCAGGAGCAACAGTGTCCCTAATTTGCCGGGAAGTGGCGGTGCGGTCCCCTACGGCACTGCGTAGGATGCGACGGTTTTGGCGTGCGTCCGTGCGTCGCTGCTGTCCGGACCCAGGTCGACGGGCACGTGCACCTTCCGCCGACCACTGGCGACAACATCGATGTACTGTGGAGACCTCGCGCCCCACATGTTGAGCAATTCGGCGGTACGTCCACCCGGCCTCCCGCATTCCCACTATACGCCCTCGCTCAAAGTCCGTCAACTGCACATACGGTTCACGTACACGCTGACGCGGCATGCTACCAGTGTTAAAGACTGAGATGGAGCTCCGTATGCCACGGCAAACTGGCTGACACTGACTGCGGCGGTGCCCAACCTCTGCGCAGCTAGCGCCCTTCGACGGCCAACACTGCTGTCCCTGGTGTGTCCGATGTGCCGTGCGTTTGATCATTGCTTGTACAGCCCTCTCGTAGTGTCCGGAGCAAGTATGGTGGGTCTTACACACCGGCGTCAATGTGTTCTTATTTCAATTTCCAGGAGTGTACTTTCCATTCGTTAATTTTTCAGCTACTTCATCCTTCGATTTACAGATTTTGACTGTGATGCAGTTAGTGGCTGTTCCGAATGTACTGGTCGAGTACCAGCGTGGCTTCGTCCCCACGTAGCACGTGAATAACAGACCGAGCCTACTGTCAGGCTCGAGCTTACGTCCAGGCTCGGTCCTCTGTGCTGTATTTCCGGCATTTGGCCGGCAGAGGTCACGCTGGAAGCAACAAACCCAGCGAGCCTAGACAGCGTATGCACGAGTCTAGTTCTTACGAAAGCACCACTGAACTGATACATAGATTGGGCTGGGATTGTCTGGCAGACAGACGACGTGGATTTCGTTTGAACTTACTCGCGAATATGCGAATATATCATTTACGAGTGCGATGTAATACTTGGTGTTCGCCAACCTATTTAGACCACAATGATAGGAGAGATAAGATTAGTGAAATAAGATGCCGTACTGATGCTTATACGTATTCTTTCTTCCCTCCTTCTTCGGGGTTGGAATGCACAGAGTAACGATTAGTTTTGCTCCGAAACACCCTCTGCCATCCACAACACTTGTGAACTGTAAAGTATTGATGTAGATAACACGGAGTTTAGGGAGCGTCCATAAACAACGTAGCTCCATTTTAGCCTCCTGTGAACCTCCCCCTCCTCCATGTGTCTTTTGCCTCTACCCCCTCCCCTTCAACGTACGTAGATTTTTCCCTTTTGATTCCAGAAGACATTTTGTATGGTTTTCTCTTGTCAGACTATTGTAAATTACATACGGAGCTAATTAAATGAAGGAAATAAATATGAATATGCTGTTGTGTGTTCTGTACCTCATTTTAATTGTGAAAAATGATATGAATGGAAAGCTACGTGGCCTGGCTCGGTACCCCCCTTCCCTCTACTTAGCGCAGCGTAGCCTCCAGCCAACCCCCCCTCCCCTCCCTGGACCGAGCAACGTAATTTATGGACTGTCCCTTACCACTGCGAAGAGCCTCCAGGACACCACCTGCCGAAGAGTGATGGTAGCATTGAGAGATCTTCACGACTATCTTGAATCAAGGTGACATGATTCCAAAACACAAGGAAAACTATTATTTCAATGTAGCCTCCTTACCTATTCATCTTTTAGCCAATACAGTCTCCCGATTTTCTCTCCAAAGCCGCGGAATAATATCCGCGCAAATTTTTTTTTTTTTTTTTAACAGTTTAACGTCCCTTTTTAACAACGTGGTCTTTAGAGACGGGAAAGGATGGGGGCAAGGAATGGGAAGGAATTCGGCCATGACCTTTTTGAAGGAAGCATCCCGGCATTCACCTGGAGTGATTTGGGGAAACCATGGAAAACCCAAATCTGGATGCCCAGACGGGGATAATTTTTCACTGATTCAGCTCTTTTAAAGGTCGATTTTCCTAGCGACGTATTTTGCGCCGAGTATGACGTGTAACGCCGCCTACTCCTTTTTTCTATATTTAATGGGACTGTTTTCGTAACGATTCTCGTTAACGTGATAAGCTCAGCGCGTTTGACCGACTGCCTGTTATGTCTCGTATTTTGTGCGAAGTTCAAACTTGTGATTGTAAAACGTCAAAAAGTATGGAGAAAAGGTTCGGAAAGCTAGGAAAGTTCTGAAAACACGAGGAGATTTTTTTATTTAAAATGATTTGATTTAAATTTATTTTGTATAATAATTTAATCAAACAGTCGATTACATTACTGCTTTAACATTTTTACTACCCAATAAAAAACATTTCATAATTAACTCGTATGTAGAAGTGTGATGATAGTATTATTTCTTCAAGTACTCGGTGAATCGACTTCTCACTTGAAATCCTTCACATTTGGCAAAACTACCTGTGCCTGCTACAGGAATCGGGGTTTGGGTTGGAAAATCCTCCAAGTTTTGGGTTATATCTGCTCTGAAAGGATTCTCAGATAAATGCTCATCTCCAAGCAAGTTGTGTAAGCGACAGCACACGGGTAACGACCAAGTCATTTTCGGGTATTAAATTAATACAAATGAGAAAAATTCTGACAATCATGCACATGATCGTCCATAATGTGTTTTGGAACAAGCATGGCGATCATTTTCCTTCTTTTACGATCCATTTTAACACACTGAGACCCTGTCCATACGTTAAACGAATAGATCAACACGTTGTCCAAGGAAAACACTTTTACGCCGCGCAATACATTTCGCGCTCTTGCCGACGCGATTTAGGCAAAACTTATTGCTGCTGCGCAAAATACGCGTATCTAGGAAAACTGGCCTTAAAGAATCCATCAACAGGTATCAAACGACGACAGACCTCTCCGTGTAGTATGAGCTCACGTAACGTGTGTTTAGATGTTCCTGCCAGTACTGATATTCAGTTTGACATTCTGTGTCTGCATCATATCGTGTTAATGACACAACCCTTTCCGGTTATGGTTTCGTACATCGACCAGCTCAGCTACTGTTGTCGAATACACTGTTCTACGTGTTTGAAGGAGTCCATTGTAGAGTCAACAGAAACGCTTATTGGTTTCTAGGAAGTATCTGACAAATTACCGGACAACTGCTGCCTAATACTTAACTCAGCTTCGTATAAATCATGGCAAATGTATCTTTCCCTGCAGCTTAGATAAGAGAAGTTGAAACTCTAAACTAAATTTTAATGGAAAAATAATAACAAATCACATTAAATTTAGCTAAACTAATCAAAATATAAACCATCTTGAGTTTCAAGCTTTTCTTTATTGTTCTACATCTACTTCCATACTCTGCAATTCACAAATACTGTGGGTGGCAGAGGGTGCTAAGCACCAATCCTAATTCTGTGTATTCCAATCCTGAATAGCGCTAGCAAAGAAAGAATACATAATAGCATCAGTACGGCATCTTATTTCTCTAATCTTATCCGTCTGGTCGTTGCGATCAAATAGGTTGCCGGAAGAAGTTTTCCATTGCACTCACAAGTCAAAGAATTTCGCATGCTCTCCAATGAATTCAAACGAAAAAGACGTCGTCTGGATGCCAAATAAACCCAGCGCCACTTACGTATCAATTATGTGACGCGTTCATAGGGGCTGTACCAAGCAGTCACGAATCCATAAACCTATAATATCAAACAATGTTGCATTAGATATAAATTTTTTGGTGTTACTGTTTACAAAAAATCTGCACTAATATTGTAAACGCGAAAGTAAATCTGTTTCTATGTCTGTTACGTTTTCACGACAAACAGCTTAATCGATCTTGATGAAATTTGATAAGGAAATACTATATATCATTATGAAGGACATAGTATACTTATTTCTGGATAAATAAAGTATTTTGTTTTGAATTTTTTAGAACTAACCGAACCGTGACAGATAGATAGATAGCGTGTTTAATTCTCTGTAATGTTATATCGGTTGCTCAGGCTTTATTTCTCTCACATTCAGTTTTTGTATGTTCATAAATTTCATGCACAGGAACAACTTACCGCGCTTTTTGGGATACCTTTTACTTATCTTACACTTTTCTATACACAATTCTAGGTATTTTGTTTTGTTACTTATTGCTTTACGCCTCGTCAACGGCTAAGGTCATTAGAGGCGGGATGGGACAGGAGACAAGGAACGGGAAGGAATTCGGCCATGGCCTTTTTGAAAAAAGCATTCCGGCATTCGCCTGGAGTGATTTGGGGAAACCATGGAAAACTCAAATCTGGATGTCCGGACTGGGATTCGAACCCGCGAGACCAGAACGTTAACCATTCACCCACCACGCTCGGTCCCAATTCTAGTAAATAAAATGTAAGTCCACGCGTTCGACGTCGAACGTAACATCTATTCTGTTATATATATAGGTCTTTAGAATCATAACATCAGTACACTGTTGATTTGATAATATTTCGTCATTGTATTTTACCCCTGACTTGATCGGCGTAGAGCATTTCAAATGGTGAGCCAGTGAAACAAAGTATAATGTTTATTTTTCTAGCAATGTAAATAAATTTTATGTAAATTTAACCAAATTCTCTCAGAAAAAGAATCGTAGCATATGAAATACGCGTATTCCAGGCTATTGGGGAACAAGTGACACTATATAGACTATAAGTAGTATATCAAATGTATTTGTGTAGTACTAACTTTTTGATCCTTAGCAGATGCTGGTACCAACGACGAAGTTACTCTAAGATCAACGCAATATAATAATTTCATGCCCTGTTATTTCATTCACACGTAATATAATTATTATTTTTTCTCGTGCGTCATTATCACTTTCGTTTCACTCAATTGACGCCTGTTATTTACCCGGCGCGCCGTTACGATAGTCACGTCTATTTCTTTGTTTATGTTTTGATTTTAATTTTCTGCTCCGCCTGTGGGTAAGGTGACAGACGAGATGTTCATTATACTTTAAATCAGACCCTGTGAGTGTCAGCAATTATTGCGTTATTCCGGAGTAAACAGACATATGTATCTCCAAGTGGTGCATAAAGTTTTCTTGTGCCAAGTATCACATCGTGTTGGTGCGTATACGTAGATCCATATGTGACTATCTCCAAATTCCGAGACACGCTTTGCCGTCGATGATTGCGACTTATTTACGTAGTCCTTATTGCATTCCAAAAAAGCTGCTTCTCTCTGAGCACGCTGTGATGATGGGTTTGTGATGTCTGAATGGAAGTTAGACCTTATCAGCCATTGGTAAAGGAAAAGAAAATTAAAGCCACGCATACCAAAATCGGTAGTAAATATCGAACTAACGCGTACTAAATTTTATATATGATGCGAAAAAATTATTCTTCCAGATTCTCATGGGAAATGGCGCAAAAATGTGCGGAAGAGATTTCATGGATAATTATAAGTACGCATGTATTGTTGTGTTAGCAAATAGTACAATATGAAGACAAGAGACTGGGATGCCTTATTAGAAAACGATACGTATGAACCACGTATATGTGGAGAACGTTGTGAACACATTTCCTCTCTTGATTAGGTATTTAACTTCTATACATCTGTGTTTCCACGTCAAAATCGATTTGTTTGCTAGTGTTCCTAAGCATCGCAAAGTTTATCACTAGGGTTCGCATTTTTAAGACAAGTCATATTATTTTCCTGTCTTTTTTTGAGATGTAATGCAGAATTAAAGACCGATTGAACATTTCTGAGTGTATTTAAATGTATTTTACATAGCATATAAATTCATATTCCGGCCATTTTCCCATTTTTGGTCATATTACGATAACATTTGTGGTCTTATGGTCATATTTTGAGGAATAATCTGATAATTTTTTAATAGAATCTGGAATTCACTAGAAGTTATAGATGAGGAGAAATTAAGATAATTATTCGCCGAACAGTATTCCTGTTATACATTGGAAAAAAACTAATTGCCACTGAATTGGTGAGAATTAACCAGTGAAGATTTAAAGTTATACATTATTGTCACTCTCTATACGTAATGTTCAGCCCGCCTTTTAATCTCGACAAAGCAGCAGCAGCATGCCTGTGTCGATCCGTGTCAATGTCTCATTGCCACCAATACTTTTGAAAATAATACTTCAGTGAGTGTTAAATCTTCAGTGGATCAGTGAGTACCTGTTTTCCCTGAAAGTGCTGAAAGTGCGAGTTACATAAAGGAATTTGGAGAGGAGTATTTTATTACAGTCGAAAGAGATAGTACTGTAAATTATATAAAATTAAAGTGAATCAACAAATTAATTTCCCAAAAGTGTAGTGAGTGCATGGAAGCAAATTATGCAGTCTACGTGAAAGTGACACTATTAGGTAAAATAAATAATGTGTAATTGAGCATGATTTGATGTATAGTAAATTTAAATGTTTGGTCATATTTTGTTATTTTTAGGTCATATTTTGTTATTCTTAGATCATATTTACCCATTTTAAGGTCATATTTGCCTGCATATTTCTCTATTTCTTATGTCACAAAGATCCGAACCCTATTTATCACCATAACATCAAACATCTACGAACTCGTTAGATTTTGGTTTGGTGCTTGGTCTTCGAACAAGGAAGAGTTTTTCATGATCAGACTATAGAATAGCAAATTAGGAGACATATCTCGTAATCACCAGGTTACGCACAAAGCAGGTAGGTAAAAACTCGAACCGCTCTTCAGATCTACACTATTCTACCTCTGCATCTAGTGTACGGCTCCATGCGTACTCCAATCCCTAGCGGCAATAACGAAGAAGGAATTCCTACAATCACTACGGAAACTTATTTCTTGGTTTTATCTGTTCTGTAATCGTGATTCAGATCCATTGGTGGATAAACTGTTTAAGAGTAGTCAGAAGAGAAAGTAGTTGCTACCAGGTCTTAGAGGAATTACAATATCTGTCTGATAAATTGTTCCAGCCCAACAGTCTTTGAATCTGCTGAGACCTGTAATAGCAGGTCATGAAGGACGTGGCCCTTCTTTGCACCTTTTCTGTACCAATAAACAATATCTTGCGATACGGACCCCAAAAATAAGGGATGGCCAAACTAACTGTTTTCTTGATGTCAAAAATAAAAGAATTCTGATTATTTTCGGTGGAGGTTCGTCGACATTGAGGTCATTAGAGTGGAGAGATGATTGGGGACAAGGAACGGGAAGGAATTTGGCTGTGACATATTTACTGAACCATCCCGGCATTCGCCTGCAATGATTTCGGGAAACCATGAAATCCGAATTCTGGATGGACCGACCGGACATCGAACCCATGTCCCCGCGAATGACAGACCCAAGCAATTGACAAGTCTGCATTAAACTTCGTAGCATAACAAAACAAAGTCTATGATTTTCTCCATGTGAATTATTCATGGGTCAATTATTCCTATGTAAAATAAATTGTACTCTTACTTTTCAAAATAAATTTAGCATTATTTTTGTACGTTTGAATAAAAATGGTTTCAAAATGCAGTGTGAACCAAATTACACACTTTTAGTTCAGAAACGAAGGGAAGATGAAATAACTGAATATCTCAGTATAGAACGGGTGAAAGGTCTGCCATTGAGCCAATGCAAAAAAAACATGTTCACCATCCTGAAACTGGCAATATTGGATCAAGACCAATTTTTTTAAAATGGAAAGTGGCTCATACTGTGTGTCGTACAGGATAATAAATGAGAGTTGAATTTTATATGTTTAGGATTAACTTCTCGTCGAATTTAAGGTCACAACAGGCGGGAAAGTACTGGTGGCAAGGAACGGGAATGATTTTGGTAATGTCCTTGCTTTACTTAGTTGTTGTAGTTCATGAATTACGAGGAACGATTTGAAGAGAGACAACAAAAGTTATGTGCTCCTGATGCCAGAGGGACATATTTATCGAGATATAGCTGCAGATTTCATCGACTAATACAGTTTCACTTGGCATCCAGATCACAGAAAAACTGCCGAAAAGACTAAAACTTTACAGACAAGATTATCTCGACAGTAATCGTAGC
Source organism: Vandiemenella viatica (assembly GCA_031002005.1). Taxonomy (NCBI): domain Eukaryota; kingdom Metazoa; phylum Arthropoda; class Insecta; order Orthoptera; family Morabidae; genus Vandiemenella; species Vandiemenella viatica. The sequence continues at coordinate 74,156,406 of CM061921.1, read as the reverse complement.
ATCCTTCTTGAAATACCGAGAACACTGCAAATAACGTTTGCCAGAAGTACATAGCCATCCAAAGCACGAATACTTCGTACCAAAGGGTGACACCGATCTATTTTTTTTATATATATTATTATTGTAGGCCATTTATTCCACAGTTGTTTGTTGAATTAATAATTATTCTTTAATAATTACGCCTATATATAAGAAAAATTTCTTTATATGTAAAAGACCATTATGTTAAAATATCACAAATTACATACAACATTGTACGCTGAAGATACCTCGAAGGGGCGAAACGCTTCCGTCAAATAAATAATATCCAACAACAGTTGTATTGGCGTAATTATTAAAGAATAATTATTAATTATTTTATTCATGTTTGTAGTTGAAATCTGCAACAGTGACACGGAATCTTCGTGTCCCATACATCAAGATCACCTCAGTTCTCTAATCTTTCGTGAAAGTCATCTTAAGATTCCTCCAACAAAACATTGTGGTAACTCTTGACCTACAATAACTGCGTCAAATCTACATCTACATCTACATATATACTCTGCAATTCACAAAATTGTGGGTGGCAGAGGGTGCTCAGCACCAAAGCTAATCTCTTTGCTGTGCATTCCAATCCCTAATGGTACGAGGGAAAAAAGAATTCATATAAGAATCAGTCCGGCACCTTATTTCTCTAATTTTATCTTTCCTGTCCTTCCGACTCAAATAGGTTGGTAGAAGATAGTATTTCACTACACTCAAAAGTGAAAGTGAGAGTACGCATGTTTACCAATAAGTTTAAACGAAACATGTGTCGTCTATCTATCAGAGACTCCCAACCTAGTCTACTAATCAGTTCTGTGACGCTTTCATAAGGACTGTAGCAAGCGGTCACGAATCGAGCGGCTCATTCTCTGTACTTTCTCTATAATTTCGATCAACCCCTTACGAAACGGGTCCCAAATGGCACAACAATAATCCAAATGTGGACGCAAAAGAGATTTGTACGCTATCTCCTTTGTTTGTTCATTACAATTTTTCAAGATTCGACCTATGAATCGCAGCCTAGAATTTGCTCTACCTACTAACGAATTAATGTGTATGTCCCATTTCATGTTCCTTTGTACTGTTACTCCCAAATATTTCATAGAATCGACCATATCAATAACTGTATTGTTTAACTCGTATTTCTGAACAATTGGATTCTTTTTGTTAGTTATGCTCATTGTCTTGCACTTTTTACAATTTAGAGTAAGTTGCCACTCAGCGCACCAAGCCAAAATAATATCCAGATCACGCTGAATTTCTAAGCAATCGGCCAAATTTCTTACTTCCCTATAAATAACTGTATCATCAGCAAACAATCTAAAAATGCTTTTCACTTTGTCTCCGAGATCGTTATAAAAATTAAGAAAAGAAGTGGTCCTATTACACTTCCTTGAGGTACACCCGATGTAACATCTAGATTAGAAGAACTTACTCCTTCAACGACAACATACTGCGACCGACCAGTTAGAAAATCTTTATCCATTCACGAAAGCTGATCCGATATACCGTACGCTCGAAGCTTCGCTAAAAGGCGGTTGTGTGGCACAGAGTCAAAGGCTTTCTGGAAATCTAAAAAATTTGCATCTACTTGTGTACCTGCTATCGATAACTTTCATTACGTCGTGTGATAAATAGGGCCAGCTGTGTTTCACATGATCTTTTCTTCCGAAATCCGTGTTGATTTGTGGTAAGCAAATTATTATCAGTCTAGAAAAGTTCATAATGTTCGAGCATATAATATGCTCCATAACTCTACTACAATCAGATGTTATAGATATGGGACGATAGTTTCCAGGATCACTTCGATCACCTTTCTTGAAAATCGGAGTTACTTGCGCGATTTTCCAGTCTGAAGGTACTTTTCGCTCTTCTAATGATTTACTGAATATTTCAGACAGAAATGGCCCGATTTCCGCCGCATACTCTGAAAATACTCTTACTGGAATTCCATCCGGGCCCGGTGCTTTCCCCCATTTCATGGGCTCTAATTGCTTAACGATCTGACTGCAGAAACGCATTTCTGAGAAAATTCTGTTTCTGCCTGACATGCAGCATGGCCCAATACCATTAAAAAATTTGAGTTTGATCCAAAATGGCAAGATAGTTGTCATGATGTCCCGTGAACAGTCTCAATCATCACTGGGAAATTCAGTTATTTCCTTTTCTGTTCCTGGATAAAGTAAATAAAATTCACTGTGCTATGCTGTTGCCATCAGGATGATGAGCGGTGGAGCAGGCTTGGAGCGTGGGGCTCGGAGGCCAAAGTGTGCCCGCTGCAGGAACCACGGGCTCATCAGCTGGCTCAAGGGACACAAGCGCCAGTGCAGATTCCGGTCCTGCGTCTGCGCCAAGTGCTCACTCATCGCTGAGAGACAGAGGGTTATGGCGGCTCAGGTAAGGTACACACCAACCTCATCATCACTACGGCCTGATCTTATCATTTCTGTTGGTATGTGCTAAACTTTTTTTTTTATTGTATTTACGTCTCTCAACAGCGAGGTCTTTAGAGACGGGAAAGGATGGGGGGCAAGGATGGGGGCAAGGAATGGGAAGGAATTCGGCCATGGCCTTTTGAAGGAAGCATCCCGGCATTTGCCTGGAGTGATTTGGGAAACCATGGAAAGCCCAAATCTGGATGCCCGGACGGGGATCGAACCGCCGTCCTCCCGAATGCGAGGCGAGAACGCTATCCGTTACACCGCCACGCTCGGTGCTAAACTTGACAATCGATGATTGAAGTAATGCGTTTTTTAAGTTGAAGTTTCTAACCTTCCTACCCCCCCCCTTAATAATTTTGATTAATTTATTATCAGTCGGACTTCTTACTGAAGATTGCCTGCATTCAGTTTGTGTAATTACTTATTAATCTTGAGAAAAAGTAGGCAGTAACAATTACAAAAAAATTATACTGAGTTGACAGATATGCACCACACTATTCAAAGCAAAGTCTGTTATATTTAAGCAAATTGGATAAAACGCTCAGTAATATAGAGTAGAACACGTATTCAAGGAAACATGTTCATAGAAATTGTCTAGTATCCAACAGCTATACATTTAAATCATTTTCCTTGTCACAATTACTTTCAACCACATATGCAATTCCACATGTTCATAGAAATCTTCCAGAAGTTTTCTTTCTAAATGGCTGTAGCAAGAGTGAGCATTAGTACAGAACACGAGATAGAAAAATTGACATACATCATTACTGGGCAGGCTTCCGGTGCAGGCAGACACAGCAATAGATTTCACTGAGCCAAACTGAGAGAAAATGAGGGCCCTATCAGGTTCGGTGGGCCTTAAATACTCTCCGGGTAACGGTAATTGGGATTGTCTGATGTCTTCCTGAGAGGATCACTACCAACATTGAAATCCTGATTTAAAGTTGCCATGTGTACAATCTGTGCCATATGGAAGAATACACAGGCTCCATAGATACTAACCCTCCCAAGAGATGACTTGTGTCCATGGGGTGGTATAAACTCAGGGTGGGACCTTCCTGCCATACTGTCTGACCTACAATAGCTTGCTGAACTCCATAATAAAATTATTCTAAATCAGGGGTGGCCAACGCGCAGCCCGCCTTGAACATTTTTTGGTCCGGGAGATTCATCACACTTTTACAAAATATATTTGTTGTATAATGGCCAAAGTAGTGAAAATTTACAGCTGCTTTTGTAAGCCAATTCAATAATTTAAAGTTAGACAAATCCATTTTTTTAAAAAAATATATTCATTTCCCTTTATTGTTGAAATCGAGTCGGCCCCAGAATATCTCCAAATGGAACTGGTTTAATTAGAGTACAATATTGAATTAAAACACATTAAAAATAAAAATGAATCGAAAATAGATTTTTATAACACGTCGCAAAAGAGAAATTTTCCAATTTCAGAAATCAGGAAAAAAAAGTTTTTAGCGCTATTGGTTCAACTTACACCTGCGAATCGTTTTTTTTTTTCTTTCGAAAACGAAATGATGAAACACAAAACATCCTCAAACATAACGGACGGTAACCTGCAAACCAATTACGATGTGTAAATACCAAAATTGGGATCGATTTGCAAAAGCTAAGTGGAAGAATGAAGAAACAAATTTAGCACTAGTAAAATAAATATTTTAATGATTTTTTTTTTAATTTCGTTTAAATTTAGGATTTTTTTTAACTGCTTAACGTCTCTTAACAGCGAGGTATTTAGAGACGGGAAAGGATGGGGGGCAAGGAATGGGAAGGAATTTGGCAATTGCCTTTTGAAGGAAGCATTCCGGCATTTGCCTGGAGTGATTTGGGAAACCATGGAAAACCAAAATCTGGACGCCCTGACGGGGATTCGAACCGCCGTCCTCCCGAATGCGAGGCGAGAACGCTAACCGTTACACCACCACGCTCGGTATTTCATTTTTACTGTTATATTTTTCTTTACAATGTGCGTTTAGTATCATTATTGTTATATTAACTTTTTTTACATGAAAGAATAATAGTAAACACAATAATAAAAGCTCATTATGTTTCAATTTTTCACTAAAAAAAAAGTCTATAGTGGGTCTAAATCTAATATGGGGATATATAATTTTATACGCCGCCCGCGGAGTTATGATGCATTTCCAAAGTGACCCGCAATATCATTTGGATTGGCCACCCCTGTTCTAAATACTTCACTCCCGCTAAAGCAACTTAAGATTCTTAATTAAATTTCTTATTAACTTTTTAATCCTACACCTTAGGGTCCCTAATTATAATTACTTACATTTTTATCACATTTATATGTCTCGTGGCACAAAAAGTTCTCTGTATAAATGTCATTTACCGACTGAAAACGAAGAATTAATCATTCGAAGAGTTCAAAGGACTATCTGAAATTGTTAGCAGCTGCTGAAGCGGTTCCCTATGTTGCTGAGCTATACATCCTGTACCCAGCATGCCACTATGTGCTCCGGTTTCAAGTGAATCCTCTGTTGATTGGTAGAAGCGTGAGGCAACACATGATGTAAATCCAATCCCCACCCCCCTCCGGTACCTTCACAGTTATTTTGGCTAAAATAAACAGCATGTTGCGTCATCATATCTCACTACAGACTTTGTTTATGTTTGAGGGACTGATGAATCCTCGGAGTTACCAATTAACTGATCTGTTCCAGAAAGCTAATCACGTGTTTTCCTTTCACGATATGTCATCGTCGTGCAAATTATGAATGAAATCTTGAGTAGTGATAGAAGGTGAATTTTTCAAGTGCAACTAAATTGTAGTGATTTGAAATGTTAGCCACTTACTTTACTTTTTAGTGTCCAGACATCATAATCGTTTTGCCCAATGTTGGACAAAATTGTCAATATCTCTTCCAGTCCATAAGTCTTCTAGTGTTGTTGGTACTACAGAGTTGATCCATGGTCTGCTGTTCTCCATACTCACATCGATCATCTGTTGTCAGACCCCATTTATACTTGTTAGCTTTTACTGGAGCCACTCCTGTTCTTATACAGTTGAGTATTATCCATTTTACCAAGTCCAGTTTTATGCCAGAAGATTCTTCCTCAAAGACTAGATACCAGTTTGGAGGATCAATATTTGTGCAATTTAGGAAACGTGTACTAGAGATTAGTCACAATAAAGAGTGGAGTGAAAATGTTACTTGAATTAAAACTATCCAGTTTAGCATCATGTAATATCGAATTTAATGATTATTCCATCTCTTCATACGTTTAGGAGAGCGATGATTCCGGAGACAGTGGATTTGCTATTATGTTTAAACGCAGCCATAATGCAACACGTCGGGAGTAAGTTTAAATTCTACTAGCTCGTACCCGCGACTTCGTACGTGTGGATTAAGAATTTTTTTGCCAGAATTAAATATAGAAAGTTGTTGGTAACGAAGGATTGGTCCCAAACAATATCGAGTAGGAATAATATGACAGGAAAGCTATCACTATATCATTGTACCGTCAAACCTGTCTGTTGAAGAGAATCAATTTCCAACATATTTCTGTCACCATTCGATAAGGTCTCAAAATTTCGTGTCTACAACTGTTAATCATACTGGAAAAAATATCCTGTTCCCTTCATACCGATTTCCATATAAAATTCCATCAAAACGATATAGCCATTTAGTCGTCAAAACGTAACAAAAAGACAGATACTTACTTCCGTATTTATAATAATATTACTGTGGTTCACACTCACACACTGACTGCGAACAACACCTGAGGGATCATTATAACGTAAAAACGTGTACACGTACAACATTGCAAGACTACCTACGATTTGCCTCGCATTGCACCCCTAACTTTCTAATATCTACAGTTTAACATTCAATCCGAATAACCTACGGCCCAGGCCTGACTCTTACGATGAAAAACAATTTTTAAAAATCTTAGCCTCCACGGAGATTTGAACCGGAGACCACAATGTTCGTAACCAAGCGCTTTAACCACTGAGCTGCCAGTCCACTACACGGAAACACGTTACGTTGATGTCCACATCCAACGTGACTGTCTATCGCCGTATTTCGAAGTTATGAGACAACATGTGTTATTTATACAAATAATTTTTCAACCAAATGCAGACAGTATTTTTCTCCTTGTTTCAAAAGATAAGTGTGCAAAGTTTCATCGAGATCGGATGAAAACTGTGGATTTGTATGAAGAACAAACAAACAAACATTCATCTTTATATATAAAGATTATACCGATTAAGATGTCTAGCTGGATCTCTATGATCGGCTCTGCAATTATTGGATCGGTCCCTAGTTTCCGCTTAGAAATACTCATTTCTAAACGAAACAACACAAAACACATCGGATCACTGAAAGATTTCAACTTTCGGGTTAAATCGCCCTTGATGCCACATGAGCTGTTTGCTTTACTAGTAGGTAAATGAACACAAATTTCTGTTTATGACCTGTTATACTTGGCTGCAAAGAATTATTTCAGGTGCTGAAATGCTTGAACATGGGTATATACAACGTATGTAACTGCCAGCGTATTCGTTGAACTTGGTGTCGGTTGAACGTGCTCTAAAAATTAATGTTGGATATTGCAACTAATAAACTCAGCGCTCCTCCAGAACTTACTGGAGGACTGAGAAATAACCCTGATCATATCTCTGAACAATCCCATTTTATACTGTGTCCTGCAGGTGTAGATCGTACACTTCTGTTTAAACTGAAGGCACAATTTCTTGACTCTAGACGAGAGCTGTGTATTCATCATGATGCTTTGTACATATCCTTGTGGTTTTTTGTCGATGAAAGCCCTGCTCTGTCATGTCAACAAAGCCTCCAACGCGCTTCTATTTGTATGCTAAGTTTGTCATCTTTGGTAAACAATTAAGTAAGTTAAAGGTGTCATTCTCTTGGAGCTGTCAGGAATTTTATTTAGGGGCAACGAGTAACTGTAACAAAGCGAACAGTAATCTGAGGGTGACTCCAACACACATTTCTCTTCCTCATTAATTTGACAGATAAAATCAGAAAACTCAAAAGATTATTGACAAGAGAAGCCGTGAGCATCAGACGATTATTGAGTGGGTTGCTCTTACTTTTAAGATTATCTTATGCACTTGTGACTGATGTGTATCAAAAAGTATATGGCTGGCGCCAACAGATTAATATGTTGTAATTAATTAAACTAGAATTTTTATTAGTTCAAATGAATTTTTTTATACTAGCGTGAAACATCAGCAGTTTATTAACGCCATGAGGTCAACATGAACTTAAATAGGACCCCGATTTTATTTGTATTTCAAGGATAAGTAGTAAGTGAAAACTTTTAACAAGCACATTACAGATTTATCGTATGAACATGTCTGTCACTGTTTCAATCCACAGAGGTTCAAAAATACAATCTTTCGTAGGTACTTAATCATAGATTTATCATGTTCAGAACAGTTTACCATTTGCTGCGATTAATTACAGCACGAAAAATTAAATTTGATAGTTATCAAATCACGTTCGAAACTGCTTACCCTAAGCTGCGACTAAACAGAGCATGAAACAATGCATGTTATGGCTGATTTCTTTCCATTAGTTAACTTCTGGCGCCATCAAGAGTCGTACCGAATCAACCATAGAATTCTCCGAATTCTAGAGTTATTGAATATGTATAGACGATTTCATGTAGTTCGTGATATGCAAAAAGATGAAACAAAGAGAGGATGAAAGGCTTTCTGTCACCTAATACACCAAGGGGACCACATTCTTTACGTATACATCCAACGAAAAAATTACCGTTACTAGTATCCTGACTTCATACAAGAGGTATAGAGGTTGAGCATTTAACGTAGCCATTTAAAACACAATCTGATCATTACTGCTGTATTGGAGGATAATTTTTTTTTTTCCATCATCGTGCCTCAACCCAGCTAAGCTAAGCTGGAGCGTTAACCACTATGACTGCTCTTTGACATCCTCTTAAGCAGGCTGGATGTAAATACCCAAACAATTAAGTTAATACCCCTTATTACCTATGTTTTAAGGCAATGACATTTCAGAAAAGCGAGGATTAAATTATGCGTTCAGCTCGAATCTTTGGTTATTTATTTGTTTGGTCGTTATCTCCAGAAGAACTGTCTGCATAGGCATCTATTCTGCTCATAGCGAAACATCTATCTCGTTCATGTTGGAAAGATGTATCAATTAAAAGGCATATGCATCTGAGCTGCCTTTAATCTGATATTAGACAACGCGAGAAGAGTTTCCAGTAGCGGAAGTGTCATTCAAGGTATGACTAGTTTGAAAGTGTTCGCCCACGCATCAGACGCTAATGTGTATACTAACATTTCGGAACAAAGAGTTCCCTGTTGTGGTCGAGGGAGAATTACATTTGGTTTCTGGAGATTTGCCACATGTGAAAGAACAAACCACTGGTGTGTAGTTTCGCGTTAAAAATGTGTCTTGCTGTCTCATCGCAAACCCACAATAAAATCATTTTGCTTGTTATAACCAGTTTTATCCCCACCATCACGTTGTTGTTCAGCTTCTTAGGGCACGACGAGATCGTGGTCTTTAACAATCTAAAAATTTTATATATTATTTTTGGAAGGATTTTTCGTAACAAATCCTTCTTCTCCCTTCATACGTAACCAAAATCGATAAATGACGAACCACTTTAAAGATTAAGTTCTCCATTTCCCAATTACACGTTGAATTGTTTCTTTATAATTCGAAGCTTTGTCCGTAGAATTTTTTAACTGGATACGTCGATACAACATGGGAGATGTAATATCATCCTCAAGTCCACTCGATTCAATTACTACTACCGAGCGTGGTGGTGTAACGGATAGCGTTCTGGCCTCGCATTCGGGAGGACGGCGGTTCGAATCCCCGTCCGGGCATCCAGATTTCGGTTTTCCATGGTTTCCCCAAATCACTCCAGGCGAATGCCGGGATGCTTCCTTCAAAAAAGGCCATGGCCGAATTCCTTCCCATTCCTTGCCCCCATCCTTTCCCGTCTCTAAAGACCACGTTGTTAAAAAGGGACGTTAAACTGTTAAAAAAAAAAAAAAAAAAAAAAATCAATAAGTACTCAACATTTTAAAATAACTACAATAAAAACATTCAACAAATACAGAAACATACAATGTAACAATTCAACTGGTACTTATTTTATCCTACTTCAAACTAAAAATCTCGCTATTAAATTTTAACGCGTCATAATGTTTAATTCTCAAGGATAACGCATAATCAAAAATCATTTCATATCATTTTCACTGAGCGTCGTGGGTGAACGATAACTCTTTGGCTATACATTCGGGTGAAAACGGCTTCAAATCCCCGTCCAACCATCCAGATATCGGTTTTCCATTGTTTACGGAAATCAGTCCAGACAAATGCCGGAATGGTTCCTTCAAAAGGCCATGACAGAATTCCTTCCAGTTCGTCGCCATCCAGTGCTTTCCCGCCTCTTAATTACCTCGACGTCGACGAGGCGTAAAACCATAAGAAAAACATTTCATTTTAATTTACTTTACACCCTTCATCCAAAGTGTGGAATATTCTCACCGGCCTAAATTTGCAACGTTCCTAATATACGAATCAATTTATCGACAGTATGACAGGTTATGAATAACTAGGACTTCAGAGATATACTGAAAGTCATTATAAACTTCCAAGTATGGATCTTGTTGTAATTCATTCGTTTTTTTTTTTTAATTTTGTTTTTACTGATTAACGTCTCTTAACAGCGAGGTCTTTAGAGACGGGAAAGGATGGGGGGGGGGGGCAAGGAATGGGAAGGAATTCGGCCATGGCCTTTTAAAGGAAGCATCCCGACATTTGCCTGGAGTGATTTGGGAATCCATGGAAAACCCAAATCTGGATGCCCGGACGGGGATTCGAACCGCCGTCCTCCCGAATGCGAGGCCAGAACGATAACCGTTACACCACCACGCTCAGTAATTCATTCGTAACTACTACAAACTTCAGACTTCTGGATACTTAACTTATCATATGCATATGGATGCAACGTCTCTGTGGGTCAGTACGGTAATAGTTAGAGAACAACTGATCTAATTTGCATTCGATTTTTAACTTATAGTTTCTATATCCGACCAAGTTTTAGTGTAGATAAAGAAGCTATTAATTAGTGGCAATTTTCCTAACGTAGACAACACACTCGTATGGTGATGGGAAAGAGAAACATTAAGGAACAGAGACAATGTACGAGGCCGAATCAAAAAGTAAGTTACAGTTCCAAGTTATGGTAATTCATGAAACCATCTGCACATAGTCAACACGGTTATTACAGCATACAATTTAAGTTCACTTTTCCACATAGTCCCCAACGGACTGTAAACATTTAATGGTGAACCAAGTTTTCGATTCCGGATGCGTAGAAATCATCTCCAGTGGTATGTAACCACCCGGAGACAGCTGCTTTCACCTTCTCATCGTTTCGGAATCGTCGTCCACCGAGATCCTTTTCCAGCTTACCAAACACATGATAATCGCATGGCGCTAAATCTGGACAGTATGGAGGATGTTACCATACCTCCCACTTGAATCGCGGCAGCTGTTCGGGCGTTTGGCGGACCATGTGAGGTGTTGAGTTATTGTGCAACAAAATCAAACCGGCGCTCAATTTTCCCCGCCGCTTTTAGTTAATTGCCTTACGCAACCGGTTCAACGTTTTCGAAACGATGAGGAAATGAAAACAGCTGTCTCCAGGTGGTTACCCGGCGCTGGAGGTGATTTATACGCATCCGGAATCAAAATGTTGGTTGACCGTCCAGAGAAATGTTTTCAATCTCTAGGGTACTATGTGTAAAAGTGAACTACATTATACAGGGTGTTACAAAAAGGTACGGCCAAACTTTCAGGAAACATTCCTCACACACAAACAAAGAAAATATGTTATGTGGACATGTGTCCGGAAACGCTTACTTTCCATGTTAGAGCTCATTTTAGTTTGTTGGTGATGTCTTGATTGGGCCCCATGTTCTTCCACCTACGCTCAATGGAGGGATACTCTACCTGTGCTGCTAGAAGATGTGCCTTTACAAGTACGACACAACATGTGGTTCATGCACGATGGAGCTCCTGCACATTAACCAGGGCTGCATCAGCGCATCAGGGATTCCATGCGACGGAGGGTGGATGCATGTATCCTTGCTAACGGAGGACATTTTGAACATTTCCTGTAACAAAGTGTTTGAAGTCACGCTGGTACGTTCTGTTGCTGTGTGTTTCCATTCCATGTTTAATGTGATTTGAAGAGAAGTAATAAAATGAGCTCTAACATGGAAAGTAAGCGTTTCCGGACACATGTCTACATCACATATTTTCTTTGTTTGTGTGTGAGGAATGTTTCCTGAAAGCAGTACCTTTTTGTAACACCATGTATGTTGTCATAGCCGTGTTGATTATGTGTAGGTATCCTGGCGAATACAGCGATGGTTGGCACAAAATTCCATCACCAAATTCCTTCCTGTGCCTAGTTTAATGTCTTTTCCGCCTCTAATGATCCTGACGTTTACAAGGCGTAAAGCCACTAATAAAACAAAAAACCTCAGGTCAGGTCTGGTTCCAGTAAAAACGAACATGTAAAGGTGAGGAATTATCAATGAGGATGATATATACTGCGACTGTGGAACAGCTCAACTACGGAGCACATGTTGGTCTGTACAAATCGTCGTGCCACCTGTACCACCGACTACCTATGGACTCACAAGAGAGAAGCACGTGACATAGCTCAATACTGGGCTGAGAAACTTCTAGTTTTGGACACGAAAAAGTAAAACAGTTAATGAGTAATTGTATAAATGAGTGAGGCAATATTTTACTGCATGTTACCAGAATATTTTTCTTATGATACTTATTCACAGTTCCTAACCACTGCCCGGGTATGCCTCTCTGCCTCTACCAACTTCGTCACCACCTGTATACTTTTCTCTACTGACACTTCCTCCATCTATTCCTTGGTGTTTTTCTGGGATTTATTTCATGTATCTAGCTTGGTATTCTATGTTCCCCCATTATTTTAACCACAGTGGTACGGTAGTTGTAGCTAATCCCAATCTTTTTCATTTACATGACCGCAGAACGGCAGTCAAGGGGCTAGTTGCCCCTTTCTACGTAACACCAACAAGTATCTAGTTATATTGTGCTATCTCGAAACGATTGTTGATCTTAAATCCAGAGGTACCAAATTCCTCCCCTTTTATTAATTTATGTGGACATCTGATTTTGGACTGGAGTAAATGATTATTGGACGGTTGTTCCTCTGGAAGCCATTAAAAAGTAATTTAAAACTGCAGCCAAGCGAGTAAAGCCAGATAAGGAAAAGAGAGGTGACGCCGCCTATTAATATACACTGCCTGAAAAAAAGGATGAAGCGTCCAGAATGAGAGGAAGAAAACGAAATTAAACTTTGCGGATTGAGAGGATATGTGATCTTATTTCAGTGATTATATAATCGAGTCAAATTTACAAACAACTTGGTAGTATGAACCCACTTATCAGTATGAAGTTGGAACCTCTTTGCCTGTATGGTGAATCCCAGCAAAGTAGAAAATATACAATGATCAGCCAAAACATTATGATCAACTATTTACTAGAATATTGGTCCACCTTTCGAATGCAATACAGCAGCGGTTCGGCGTAGCATGGATTCTACAAGTCCTTGGTGGGCTTCCAGAGATAGCTGACTCCAGATTTCTACATACAGGTCACGAAATTCCATTAAATTACGGGCCAGCAGTTTGTGGGCGCGGCACTGGGAACCAGCATCTCGGAAACGGAGGGGTTTGTTGGTTGTTCGCGTGCTACTGTAGTGAGCATCTATGGAAAGTTTTTGAAGGACGGTGAAACCAGGAGTAGGCGACAATGTGGTGGACACCCACGCGAAAACACAGAACATGGAGGTCGGAGGCTTTCCCGCTCTGTAAACCAGGATTCGGGGGGGGGGGGTGATCTGTGGCAGATCTGACATAAGAGTACAATTCTGTTGCTTACAGAAGTGTTTCAGAGCACAAGAATCGCTTACTCGAGGTTTCACCGTCCTTCAAACACTTTCCGTAGATGTTCAGTACAGTAGCAGGCGATCAGCCACCAGCCTCTCCGTTTCCGAGATGCTCGTTCCCAGTCGCCGCACCCACAAACTAGTGGCACGTAATTTAAGGGAATTTCGTGACCTGTGCATTGAAATCTGGTGTCAGATACCTCTGGAAGCCTACCAAGGACTTGTAGAATCCATGTTACGCCGAATCGCTGCTGTATTGCGTTTGAAAGGTGGACCAATATGCTAGTGGTCATAATGTTTTGGCTGATCAGTGTAGAAGCGTCATCAAAAATTTAAATGCCAGTGGAATCAGTCGAAAGTTTTTTTTTATTGATCCTACGAAATATCTTCGACAGCTTTTGGTTTTTCTTGCAGACGTCTCAGTTCAGACAGCAAATTTTTTGATAAATTCCAATTGTGGCAGTATGGTACTTTGCGGTCTACTAGTTACAACTAGGTATTGAGGTTAGTCACCAATAGAAATTAGCAAACCTTATCCAAAATAAAATCCACTCATAACCGTTGGCTTATATCATCATTACAAACTTTCGAGACGGGGTTAAAAGGTAAGCATAGTTATACTTCCGCTACCGTTTGTGTGGGACTCACAATTTAATTACATCTGCATCTACATATATACTCTGCAATTCACAAAATTGTGGGTGGCAGAGGGTGCTCAGCACCAAAGCTAATCTCTTTGTTGTGCATTCCAATCCCTAATGGTACGAGGGAAAAAAGAATTCATATAAGAATCAGTCCGGCACCTTATTTCACTAATTTTATCTTTCCTGTCCTTCCGACTCAAATAGGTTGGTGGAAGAAGTATTTCACTACACTCAAAAGTGGGAGTACGCATGTTTACCAATAAGTTTAAACGAAACGTGTGTCGTCTATTTACCAGAGACTCCCAACCTAATCTACTAATCAGTTCTGTGACGCTTTCATAAGGACTGTTGCAAGCGGTAACGAATCGAGCGGCTCTTCTCTGTACTTTCTCTATACTTTCGATCAACCCCTTACGAAACGGGTCCCAAATGGCACAACAATAATCCAAATGTGGACGCACAAGAGATTTGTACGCTATCTCCTTTGTTTGTTCATTACAATTTTTCAAGATTCGACCTATGAATCGCAGCCTAGAATTTGCTCTACCTACTAACGAATTAATGTGTATGTCCCATTTCATGTTCCTTTGTACTGTTACTCCCAAATATTTCATAGAATCGATCATATTGTTTAACTCGTATTTCTGAACAATTGGATTCTTTTTGTTAGTTATGCTCATTGTCTTGCACTTTTTACAATTTAGAGTAAGTTGCCACTCAGCGCACCAAGCCAAAATAACATCCAGATCGCGCTGAATTACTTCCAGTAACGATAATCTGTATTCTGCTAACAAAAGATTCACAAAATATTGTTGTTTCTTGCGTTCTGGTGTGGCTCAAACACACAAAACAACTGTGTGATAAAGAGAGTAATGTCACTTCATTGGTTTCCAACCGCTGTGATGTTACCGCCACTACACGTTCGGGAATGGAGGCTCCCAAGAAAAACCGACCGATTCTTAGGGACCATGTCCGCCAACCCATAAACAGGCTACAATTTTCCAGTTATTGGAAAATCAAGTAATTGTATGTGGATGGTTCTCTGAATAGTCAACCATATTCTTATTTTATGTTGATAGGATGGCTACGTTTAAACATTAACAAGGCTGTACTTCGAGAAGATTTTTTTTCCTATGCCTTTACGCCTCGTCGACTTCGAGGTCATTAGAGGCGGGAAAGGACTGGGGCAAGGAACGGGAAGTAATTCGGCCATGGCCTTTTGAAGGAAGCATCCCGGCATTCACTTCGAGAAGAAAGCTGTAGATATATACAGAATTATTTTTTAAGAGATAATGTGAAGCTAATCGCATAAAGTCTCTTTGCGCCCATTTCTTAATGTCCATATGTAACAACGTCCCAATTTTTGTCTCCATCTTTGATTTTAGCCTGGGACACCTTCCGCAGCGCGGGGACTCTATTGAGAAACGGTAGAATAACGGGTGTTTAATTTAAAAATTCTATTTTTTAAATAAAAATAATTGGTTTGGATTGCGCAGCGTCATTGCAACTAAAGAAAGCAGGAAAACAATATGCGATTCAACATTGTACGATAGTGATAAGTTCTGATTTTACTTCAAGTAAGATGTACGTGGAATAATTGTTTTCTCACGTCCGCGGGCGTGGAATGATAGCTATCAGGATGTGTTCTGGAAAGATGATGGGGCACATTTTAAGACATGTGGGATTAGTAAAATAAGACAAAGATTAGAATGTATAAAGAAGATAACTGAGGTCAGGATAGGTAAGAATTTAAAGAAATACTATTACTACTACTATTACTATTACTCCGCGATTCACTAAAAGTGTGTGGCGGAGGGTGCATTGCACCTATCCGGGAAGGTAATGGTTTGGAAGGGATATACGGGATATGGCAGGAGGCGCCCATGGGCTATTGTGAGGAACCATCCCAGCATTCGCATGGAGCGATCTGGGGAAACCATGGAAAACCCAGATCAGGATGGCCGAAATGCTTTATCGAAAGCTACTACTGTCGGATTTTGTGTTTAGTCGCCCGGTAAATCCTTTCTATTCCACTCCCCAATCGCTCGTGGAAAAAATGAGTACAGAAATGAATCGGTTCTGGCCCTGATTTCTCTTATCTTATTTTCGTGGTCATTCTGTGATATGAATGTTGCTGGTAGCAATATTCGTTTGCTGTCATTCCGAAATACGTCAGTCGAGAATTTTTCAATTAGCTTCTGTCGAGAGCAACGCCTTCGGTGTTCCAGGTCTTCCCAACCTAACTCCTTCAACATCGCACTTACGCTTTCCCTCCAACAATATATACCTGTCACGAATCAGGCGGCTCTTCTTTGGACCATCTCTAATGCCTCCATTTGATGGGGACCCCATACAGAGCAACAATATTCTAAGTGAGGCCGCACTAGTGACTTGTATGCAATCGATTTAACGTCCGGAGTGCATTGTTTTAAATTACGACCTAGAAATCGAAGCATACGATTTGCTTTCCCAATTATATTCTCGATATGCTCATTCCATGACAAATTATTACTAATTGTTACCCCTAGGTATTTAGAGGAATCTACCGTTCTAAGGACAGTGCCATTAATAGTATATTCAAAGCTAAATGGTGTCACCTTTTTACTTACATGCATGACTTGGCACTTTTTAGCGTTTAACTCCAACTACCAATCTTTACACCGCGCAATTATTTTCATAATATCGTCTTGTAACAAAGCGCAGTCGTCCTGGGTTGTGATTTCACGATAAATAATAGCATCATCGTCAAATAATCTTTTCATCCCCCTTATTATGTCGCACAAATCATTAATGTATATGAGAAACAACAGAGGCCCTATCACGTACGTAAGAGGATCGATCACGGGTCTTACCGATTTTGACGACCAAACGTGCATCAGAATTCTGTTATTTCAGATGCGTCCTCCTAAGAATTTCTAATATTAAATCTGCAACATAAAACTTTTGTAATATTTAAAAGTTCGCTCCTAATAACAGTTATTAACCATGTGTGCCAGCCTGCGATAGTGGTTTCAACCTGCAGTGAAATAGAGCAAAAGCACGAATAATCATCTATTTTCGTTTAGGATCCACCGCTGACCAGGAGCAAAGTGTATTCTTCGCGATTAATTTTTGGAATGGGATGAATAGTCAGTTCCCTTTGAGGTCCACCGACTATCAGGTAGAGAGGCCTGAAGCCGTTAATAATCACCTGTCACCACTTTCATTTCAGGTCAAGGGGAAGATGCCGGAAACCATCACCTGTCAAGATAATTAGGTCGTTAATCACTGCGGCGGAATATCTTTGTGAGCCACTGCTGTCTTTCTCTAACTACTTGTAAGTGTGCGACCTGACTATACACCTGCGAATAATAAGCTATTGTTCAGTAATTTAACAACAGTATAATTTCTACAAAGCGGAACAAAAATGACACAAAGTAAAGCATTATATGTCAAATTTAATTCATGCAACATGACAGTAATGTGTTCGTAAGATATCAGTTTGTACCCAGAAAATTAAATTAATTTTTAAGCTACTGAAAGTAATACTGAATGTATAACATGGGATAATCAGCCAAAGGTTTAAACAAAATAAAGCATAAAATAAGGTTTGATGCAGCATATAACTGCCTTTACTACAGTAACGAATAAAAAAAAACTTATTAGGCTGCAGCTATCGGTCAAATATGAGTGTATAAATTAGAAACAATTTTTTAGTGACTTTCTTATTCAAAGCCAAAATAAATAAAAAAAGAATTGATTCCAGAAAAAATAATCGAAATAAAACTAATATCGAAATATAAAAGTATAGAAAATATGGAAAAATTAAACAATTAGAGCGCAGTCCACGCTTGCGTAGTTGTGTAAATACTGCTTGTCAAATCAAGCTATTAACCCGTAAATAGGATTTAGACAATTGTTATAGTGTTTGGATAATTTGTACTGTATAACTAAATTTTACTCCATAGAAACTGTTTGGTATCAGCACTTCTGTTTGCATAGTGGGAAGTGGACTCTAGACCTATGACGTAGAATCGCGATAGTTTCCAGTAGGCAAAATATTGTACTCGTGGAAACAATAGAGACACAACTGGCTGGTGATATAAAGTGGACACAGAAATTTTTAATACCTGTTAGCGTCCAAAAATTAATTGCAGCATACAGTATCTTCACTCCAAATCACTGCAGGAGAATTCCGGAATGATTCCTCCAAAAAGCTATGGCTAAATTACATCCCGTCCCTTGCCTCTAATGATTTCGACGTCGACGAGGCATAAAGCCAGAAGCGAATAAAAAGTATACTGACGGGACACTTGTGTTGTATTTATAAAGCTCTAACGATGACTAGGACCACTAATTATGTCTCATCAACTTCAGTGTGGTCCTATTAAGCAAACTTTAGTTTCAAGTTTTTCAGTCTGAATTGTAACTTCATTTCGCGTTTGTGATAATAGCGATTCATTTAAAAAAATCTACATCAGTGTTGGTATTGAGCAAAACCATTTTAATATTAATTGTGAAAATTGATTAGTTACTATGCAAGTTATACTATTCTTAATCATAACATATAAATCATGATTTTCCATTTCCCCAGCCCATCAGGAATACTTTTCAGAAGAAAGTTCAGTAGTATTAATCAACCACTGGAAAGATTAGTTTAAAAAAAGAAGTTTTAGAAAACATAAAGGTTTCAAAAAATTAATGTGATAATAAAGAAATTACAAAACTTATGCAACTAACTACACAATTTTATGTATTCCACGTAATTATTTCCAGAATTAACGCACTTATACAAAAACAAAAAATGTTAAACTCAGCCACAAATAAACATAGGAATATGGAAAACACGACAAACCTTTCTAATATATAACACTTTACAGAGCTGAAAGAACGGAGTTTAACTTCCTATATAGACAAAAATGGTTATTTTCTAATCTGATGAACTATCAAACACCAGTCTGCACTGAACTAATTGCTATCGTATTGATGTGGAAAGTTGATGTCTTATGTTATACGAAATATGGAATAAAAATAAACATCGAATAAACAGTCAAATTAATGATTTTTTTATATTGTTTATGGCTTTACGGCTCGTCGACGTCAAGGTAATTAGAGGAGAGAAAAGACTTAGAGCAAGGAACGGGAAGGATCTATTGAAGGAACCATCCAGACATTTGCCTGGAGTGATTTGGTGAATCCATGGAAAACCCAAATCTGGATGGCTTGACGGGGATTCGAACCCGCGTCCTCCCGAATGTGAGGCCACAGCGTTATCCAAACATAATGAGAACATGTTGAGGAGACGGCAGGAAATTCGTGATAACAGTGAAAAGGTCAATTGGAATGTTTACAGTGAAATAAGAGGAAGGACGGTTTCAGCTGGAAGAAACGATTGTTAATCAATGGAATTACTTTAGGACTAATAAAATGGATTGCAAAATGTTTCGTATTGGGCATCCTGCTAAGTGAAACATGCACTACGAGGCAGATAAATAGTTATAATATTTCTGGATGTGAATCTGCAGAAGAATGGAGAGAATGAATTGTCAGGGCAAAGTGATTGAAGGCTCGAATGATATCAGATGAACAAAGAGAACGCCTGGGACATGGCTCATGATGTGCAGCTCCCGTTGCAATCTCCTTTTAGAGCGATACAGTTCACCATATCGATTTCTTTGCCAAAACTAAAGGGGATATAGGTGGATGACTTCAATTTACTTTTTCCTACCAGCGAGCCGTCCAGAACAGCGTTCCTTTTCGACAGACGAATCGCCATCAATAGCTTCAAATTCCATCACTCCAGAATCGCGATTCTTGTGCTCTGAAACACTTCTGACCTGTGCGTAGAAATCTGGTGTCAAATACCTCTGAAAGCCTACCAAGGACTTGTAGAATCCATGCTACGCCGAACTTCTGCTGTATTGCGTTCGAAAGGTGGAACAACATGCTAGTAAGTAGGTGGTCATAATGTTTTGGCTGATCAGCGAATCTTTCCGGCACCGGGGCCGGAACCAGCAATCCCAGTGTAGAATGTCAGGCACAGTTGCTGCGCCGTAGCTACCTCAGCTTTGAGGCGAGTCCTAGCACAATTATACAGCAAAAAACAACTATACAGGTATCATAATTTTTTTGAAAATTAAAAGTCACCTCGGTCGAGTTCTTACACTGTTATTGGCAGAAGTAAAGCTCGGTATTCCCTTTTACGACTCCGCACTAAAATTGAGGACATTCTACGCAACAGGCTGAGTCCTCTTCTCAGAGTCAACATCGTTTCAGAGTTATATGAAACCACTCATCCATTTCGTAGTCAGTCACTCTACGAACTGAGGTAACACTGCGAGTAGTTTCTGGTGCGATATGCATCCGTCATTACGTACTGGTGTCATTGACTGCGGGAGTAGCTGTTGCCTGCTACAGGCCAACATACAGTAGTACAGTCTACTGCTGGTAGAAGGGTATGAACTATCATTGCATCTAAGCTGCACGTACCCAAGCGCAAAATTGTTAAAAGGCCAAAAACTGAGAACAACAAACTGGTGATACTTGGTCTTAAAGTAACTACACAATGTTTAACCGGACGCTTCTGAATAAACAGGACTTTGACATCATGAGCACAATACTATCTGGACACACAAACGATTTGTTTGAAGATAGCGCTACCCTTTAGCATACGATTCTAAGCTAAGCTGTAGGTAAAACCAACTGTGAGAACCAATTTGTCATTCGAAAATACCCTTACAAGAACAATAAAATTCTGGCTGAGCTTTAAAACAGTCTACCGTTGTCATCTGATTTCACACGGATAGTGCAAAAACGAATATGAGATAATAAGAAGTGAATTTGATATTTTTGTTACGAATAGAGGTCATACATAATGACAGCGGAACTTGTTGTCGTATGAAAAGTCTTAAAACGCATCTTGAATTCGCACAAAGTTCTCATAATCGTATTCAGATCTAGCATCAATTGTTGTAAAAACTTTACACCACACAGTACCGTTGAAGAACTACGGGGAAAAGGCACAAACTTCCGTTAAATCCTTAATATCAACAATCCCTTGTGCTTCTTCCTGCTAAAAGCTTTTGTGATCGATTGTGTGAATTGCAAGTACTATTTCATATGACAAAATACAATACTGTTGGACGTTATCACCAGCTGTAGCTGATGGGTAAAATGTGGCTGGTTACAGAGTAAGCGGATGAGGCCAGAGAATAGAGTTACTAACCAAACACGTCGCATAATGCACGCCTAATGAAACTATATCATCTGGCGGCTCCCACACGGGCTCACGGGATATCTGATCTGCTCTCCACGGCCACAACCCACTAAATCCAATTCTCCTGCACCATGACCCTACCGTTAGTATATCTTTGTTGGTATTTCCTTCTTCATTTTTTTTATTTTGATGCGTATGGTAGCTAATGATACGGTGCCTAAAAATTTCAGAAGAACCTGTAACTAAGGGGCCGGCCTCGGTAGCGTAGGGGCTAGAGTGCTAGCTCCGCGTGCCGAAGGTCGCCGGTTCGAATACGGCGGCGGGCATGGATGTTTAAGTGTTGTGTGTCTGTGTGAATGTCCTGTCCGTTCGGTGGAGTCCATACATTGGAAAAATACAATATATAAACGGTAAGACGACTTCTACACTGAAAGCTATAATAATTACATTGAGCTGGCTGTATGGCCTCCGTTGCCAAATGCTATTAAAAAAAAAAATGTAACTAAGGGAGCGTTCATAAACCACGTAGCTCCATTTTGGCCTCCTTTGACCCCCCCCCCCCCCACGTGGCCTGACGTGGCTTTTGCCTCTACCCTCTCCCTTACCGTATCACGAAGCTTTTTTCCCTATTGATTCCAGAAAACATTTTGTGCCGTTTTCTTTGGTCAGACAATCGTAAATTACATACAGACATAAATGACGGAAATAAATATTCACATGCTTTTATGTGTTGACAAATAATATGAATGGAAAGCTACGTGGCCTGGCTCGGTTTCCCCAAATCACTCCAGGCGAATGCAGGGATGCTTCTTTCAAAAGGCCATGGCCAAATTCCTTTCCGTTCCTTGCCCCCTTCCTTTCCCGCCTCTAATGACCTCGACGTCGATAAGACGTAAAGTCATAAGTTAAAAAAAATGGTCTCTATCACTTTATCACTGGTGATAAAACGTGAATTACCCACATCACACCTGGAAGCAGGCAGCGGACTTTACAGTGGCGGTATGCTGGTTGCCGTCGTGCAGGGATGACTAAACAGGTTGGTAAAAGCTGGTATTACGATTCGACATATGCCTCAATTTAAATGGGAAATAGTCTAATACTATAAATAAAGGTATTCAAAAATTCTTTCTAATTTTTTTTCCAACCATTTCTTAGTTTCTGGACGCGCCTCGTGTATTGTGCTTAGTGGCATCGACGTGGCATGGTCACTGGTGATTTTACACACAGTGAATTTTCCCTGCGGTACTTATTGCACAGAACGCTGCATGCGACTCGGGTGTTCATTTCGAAGGAAGATCCTCTGTCTTGTGGGGTCTAGAGCACAGTACTTTTTTTGTTTCCTTTTACTGGCATTCAGGCTAAAACCCAAACGCCTAAAACAATCGTATCTTTCAGCAACCTCTTCATCTCAACATATTCCCTACAACGCACGTCCTCAATTATCGGCTTCATATATTCTAATCTCTATCTACCTCTACAGTTCTTACCTTCGACTGTTCCCTCCACTAACAAATTAACCAAACCCGCATATCTCAAAATATGACCTACCATCTTGTCTCTTCTTTCTGTTAAATCCTTCCACAAGCTTCTTTCCTTATCAATCATTTCCAAAACACGCTCATTTCGTACTCTATCTGTCCACTTAATTTTCAGCGTCCTTCTATAGCACCATATTTCAAACGCTTCAATTATTTTTCTTTCTGGTAAACTATAAAGTGATGACTTCCACTTCTTTCTGAGTCCTAGATCTATATTTGAAACTAAAACATTTCTCTTTCACATGAAGGTTCTTTTTGCTAGTGCTATTTTACTTTCAACATCATTCCTACTTCGGCCATCAGTTGTAATTTTCTTCCTAGTCGATGGATTCTATCCATGAAGCATGTCAGTATCTGACTAGACTGCAAGATAACAAGCGGCATCTTAGCTAGTCCTTAGCTGTAGCAGGTGTTGTTTAGATATTTGGTGACGTCATCTTTTCTCCGATTCTGTTACCCAGACCAACAGCGGTAGCACGGCAAACGCCTCTGGATGTAAAGTGTATCTTAATGAGCTGATAGCTATCTAATCGGATGAAGTGAACTTAATTGATTTTTTATTAAGGATAATTCAACATTGCAGTTTGCATTAAATGTCATTTACCAGCGATTGTAGTATATTGCAGTCTATTACAGCTGTCAATAGCACTCAACCACCATCGTGTCATGTTCTTGGGTATCCCCGTTTCTTCTCTCAGTTAGAACGCATTCTAACATTTTTTTTAGCTGTATATTTTCATTTATGCGACGCAAATGACCAAACCAACGTAAAATAATTTCTATATTAATTTTTTCCCAAAAATCCTGATAGATTCTCCACAGAAGCGTGGAATAAATTCAAACATTTTCAAAATATGACTCTATTTTTCCATGTAACACACATAAAAGTTACTCTAAATATATAGTTTTAGAAATAGTTAAGAAAAAAAGTTTTGCATTCATCCATAAATTCTCTTTGGTACATATTTGTTTTTCAGGTAGATAAAAACTTGAAGTATTGAACCAAAATATTAAAGCTATAGTTCAACACGTTGTGAGCGTATGTGCAGAGCCACTGAAAACTCTTACCATTACGTATGTGTTAGTCTTTTCCTATGGCCATCTATTTTTTGGCACGCAATTCAGATACACTCAATACATATGAAAAAATACCGTGTTGATGCTTTCAACGTGGTTTGAAACAGTTGTCGAAAATGTTGATATTGTTTACCAAATGCGAAAAGGGAAAATGATTATTTTATAAGGGTTGGCTTGTATCTCTCCTGGTTGATTGATCTCGAAAGTGAAAAACTGAGATGCATAGAATAATGAACTCCGAGAATAACTTTTAACAATCAGCTTCTCGTTTTAAAACTCTTTTCTTACTAATATTGTACACCGTATCAACACCGTAGTTATTAATACGACGATATTATCGAATGTATCATTTGTAACTGGTGTAATTTGTTATGAGTAGAGACCGGATTATATGCAAGACAGAAAGCTAGAGATATGCATGAAAAATGCTTAAAATATGCATGAAAAGTGTCAAAAAGTGTTAAAATATGCAACACTATGTAATATAAAAATAGTAATTTTTAGATTTTTTTATTTCAAAATCAGCATGCAATTAGTAAGTAGTTGAATAACATATTTATAAATTAGACAATTAATAATTATTTAACTATTTTTTACTTTTGTAAACGTAAACAATCGCGTACTGTTCTAAATATTCCATAATAAGATTGTTTCTTCAATCTCTCAAAATATTTTCATAAGTGGATATGGACCGTTCCACATTCACTGATGTAACTGGGTAGTATTAGAAATTGGGTGCTGTGTTAGCAGTCATTGTTTCTAGAAAAAGTTTACCCGTCCCATTACTAAAACTATCAATTTGACACAAAGGTTCAAAACCTGGGTTATTGTTCAAAATACTTTCAAGCTTCACTTTAAGTTTACACAAGAATACCTCTGGTAATGCAGATTTTACTCATTAACTGAACAGATTCATTCAACGTCAAGCCTTGAGTTTCAAGCTTTTTAATACTCGCAGGTATGTAGGAAAAATGAGTACTAATCACAGCTATGGTTTTAATACTAGAATTGTTAAATGCTTCCCTGTACTGACAAACTGTCATAGTCTCTCCACTGTCAAAGTCGTTTGCTACACCTTTAATGTTCATTGTAAAACAGTACAGCTTCAGCCCACGTCGCCCATCGAGTTACCACTGGTTCCGGAAGTAAAGGCACATTTGGCAATTTTTGTATAGGCATTATTACGAGAACGTGCCTTATGAAACGCTTTCTTTGTTAATGAAATCGGTCTATATACATTCCAAAAAGGGGGTCGTAGTTCTTCAGCAAGTCGTCGTAGACTAAGAGCTGTGCTGCTAGTAGGTTTTGCTGGCTACAACGTAAGATTTTATTTATTAACTACGTACACTACCGAAAAATATTGTAAATATAGCGAAAATATCGTCATCATTTGGTTTTAGGTGAAATATGCAATAACTGTTGAAAATGGGCTTAATATGCAAATGCATATGCAAACATGCAAATGCATATAATCCGGTCTCTAGTTATGAGATATACTCTATGTGATATACTCTCTGAGGAAGGTAGTATAGAATCATGTCAGCGTTGCGCTAAATAATTTCGGCAGACTTTGAATCAGCCATGAGGAATTCTGGATCGTCAGTGAAAGCGTTAGAGGCTACAAATCAAGTTTGTTATATGTGCCTCTTTTTACGTGTACGTAAATTACTTATGTAAGCAACATACAGACTGTTAACTACAATTTGGCTTAAACGATAAAACATAGCAACTCTGCAATGTCTGTTTTTGTTAACATTTTATGAGTCGTGGTACTATAGCTAATGTCACTTAAGCAAATAACAATGGGTTGTAAAAGAATAATTAAACTTTTTTAACATAAGAATTGGAATATAAACAAATAATTTGTTGTATGTTATTCAAAACTGCTGCTGGAAATTACTATACCGTACTAGCCCAGCAAAAGCTAAACGAGAAATGACCGCTGGAAAACATTGTTATAAATTAGCCCAGCTCATCTATTTTAATCTGTGTATCGAGAAAAGAAAGTATGATTTGAACAAAAAACGTCTGTAACACATTTATATTGAATCTGGAAGTTTATTAATTAGAAGGATTTTCTCCCACATGATACAGCTCTTGTAGCATATCCATTAGAATTCACCTTTGTAAAATTATTTGTGAGCTTTCAGTTACTTTTCAGGTATCCGTTTATTTCTGTTAACACATTACGTAACTTTTTGTCAATAGTTCGTATAATTTATTAATCATATCGCTGTTAATATTTACTAGACACTTATCTATTGACAAATGCGAAATAATCATAAACTGCTCCCTTACATAGACTTAGGAATACTGTGATTGATTGGCGCAGTTAATGGCAAATCTATCACAAATTTGTTTGCCGTAAACGGGTAAAAGACTAGTTGTTCTTATCGTATTAAAGATTTAATCGCTAACTTGTTTAAAATAGGTTTCATTTATATATCAGCTCGCTGTTGAACTGAGGCCAGTGAAATGAAGTTCAATTTTGGTTCAGCTTGTTGAGTCGACGCATACAAGAAGGATCATTATAAAATGTTATTTATAACGAACGGATAGCAAATTTTCAGCGAAAAAATATGAGAGTGATGCAAGTCTGTTGAACAATCAGTGCGCAAAGTCGAAGCAATACTGAATTACACAGGATTCTGCAGCAAGATAAATCACTTTTATGTATGTTTGAGTTAAAACAGAGTAAGAAAGAACCGCAGACCCACAAAATCCTTAATTCGGACGTCAATAGACTTTATTGAGTGTTTACCTAACAAATCTTACTCGTTAGTCAAATAGGTAAGAATATTTAATAAACGATATAAAACATTCAGTTTCGAGAGTCAGTCGTTTTATTTTGGGATCACCGCTCACCAGCATCTACTAGCACACATTAGCAGCTTGTCACAATAAGGAATAGTTTACAACAATTATCAAAATGTAATTTACCAAGGCAACCCGAACAGCTTACCGAGCGTGGTGGGTGAGCGGCTACCGCTCTGGCATAACATTCGGTAGGACGTAGGTTCGAATCTCCGTCCGGGCATCCAGATTTGGGTTTTCCATGGTTTCCCCAAATCACTTCCTTCAGAAACCCATGGCCGAATTCCTTCCCGTTCCTTGTCCCCAGTCCCATCCCAACTCTAATGACCTCGACGTTGGCGAGGCGTAAAGCCATAAGCAAATAAACCGAACAGCTTCGAACTTTGCACAATTATTAGCCTTTCGTCCTATAATTTTATACTCTACATTTCATACAAAAATGTGGATGGCAGAGGGTGCTTTACACTAAAACTCATATCTACTTTTTCCAATCCAAAAGAATACTACAGAAGAAAGAATTCATATAGGAATTAGTAGCTAACCGCTGAACACTCCAATATCTAACGGCAAGAGAGAAGGAACGATTTATATCAGCACCAGTACGTCACCTTAGTAAAATAGTCCACTTACTTTTGCGGGATATGTGCTGTTTGCAACGATGTTTTATTTCCGACGTTCCGGCGCCCAACCTGGGGTTTTCATCAGGGCTGTTTGGAATTGATGTATCCCTTCTTACACCTGCTAAAAGTGTAAAATATTATAATACGTCCCCTTATTTCTCTGACCCAACTATTCTGTCATTGAGACCGACTCACATTGATAAAAGAAGTATTTTACTGTAATCGTAAATTACGGGCTTGTTTCCATGTTATTCAGTAAATTTATGTGGAAACTGTATTGTCAGAAACTGGAGAATCCCAACCCAAGGAATGTGGAAAGCGGCTTCTTTCCTTCACGTTGTGATACTATCAATCAATCCCTTCCGATATGGATCCCAAACGATACATCAATGTATATCGTGTAATAGTGTCGTGCAAATCACCGTCTACTTCCGCTCGAACTTTCTCGGTTATTCCTATGGCCACTCAGACGAACTGTGACCGCTGGAACTTCCCCAGGTCAAACGAAGGCTCGGTGGACTAACGAAGACTTGGTGGACTAACGAAGGCTAGGCAGACATACGAAGGCTTGGCAATGCAGGAATTGCGCGTAGTGTCTTTGTCACTTGCACCACGCAATAAGGATGGTACATATATCAGAGAAACCTGAACTTAACTGTACGGCAGAGGCATTATCGAATCTGTAGTATATCAATGACTACTACCAACGTTTTGTGTATGTTCTATCAATTGAATTGCCGTAGACATGAAGTGCAAGTATGATTTTGATAAGCATTTGAAAAGTATTACAAACCATGAGATCAAAAAACAGTGCAACGAAAACCATAACATAAATAAGTTATTTATAGTTACTTACATACATTAAGTATGCACTGAATCGTCATTTAGTTCATTATGATGTAAACGGAGGTTTCCAATATTTGTTGTAAGTATTTGTGCCAATTAATACACATCATTACACTCATTTTAATGACAGCTGATATCACTCTCATACGCGATTGTAAATAACTAAAAGAACATCGTATGTTCCACTTTTATAAAATTCCAGAAAATCGCCAATCTGACGATTTTTATTTTTGCATTAACATAGAGTTGTGCCCGGTCTTCAGGTATCCTAATTTTCCGAAAGTAAACGCATACAATGATACAGCAGCACGGAGAAAATAACAAAAAGAGGAACAAATTCTCTACACACTTTAATTTTTCAGTTGCTTGCAGCGAGCGAGTACCAGCGTGACTTCGTCCCCACGCAGCACGCGAATAGCAGATCGAGTCTACTGCCAGGCTCGAGCTTACGTCCAGGCTCGGTCCTCTGCACTGTATTTGGCCGATTGAGGTCACGCTGGCAGCGATAAACCGAGCGAGCCTAGACAGCGTTTGCGCGACTCAAATGTGTAATGTATAAGTAAATGATAAGAAATGTACAGCAGTGTTGAGATTAGTCAATATAATACTAAATTATGTATTGTTTTACAGTAAAATCACTCACATTTTATGTGTATGTATGTATTCTGTATGTGTGTACGTATGAAGACGAAAAGTAAAAATTTTTGCTTTACTGATATCTTACAACGCTTTAAAAATCGACCTTTGAATTGCTGTATGGAATTAGCTTTGCCTACAACCGATGTTACGTACTGATATGTTGTTTTGTTACACCCAATAACTACATGGTTTCGATCATTCAAGAACTGCACGGCCTACCTTGTCCCCAAGTGTTATCTTTTTGTTCGTTATACGGATTGCTTTATACTTCGGCAGGTGTAAAAACCAAAGGGGTTCCATCTATTTGATGGCAGTGAAAGGGATCCGTATCCCCTTTCAACGCCTCGGCGTTACATGTGATGACAGCTTAGTCATTACCGTCTCTGGACGGTTTTACCTGCAAGAGTTTTCTTCCCCAATACTCAGGGGACAGTAGGCTGATAGTAGCTTTATCGGATGAGCTACACCGTGTGTATGTATGTCAAGAATTACATGTTTCTTTGCTAAGTATTTCACAGCTATGTGAATCAACTATCTGAATGAACGTAATGAAACTTTAACGATAGTTAACACGTTTCACAGTTAATATTATCTGGCTTTAGCGGGCCGCATATCTCATGCGTTAGAGCAACTTATTAGAGTCTGTACGACCTTGATTCGATACCAAGTGAAGCCGATAAATGCAGGGAAAGGAAAATAAATCTTTATAAACGCGGTATTCTCTACGATAACTTAAGATAGCTAGGGAAAATATTGAACACCATCTGTTGGCCACATCAGCCTATTGTTTGGTTGTCGTGGAGACAGATGCCAGATGTCACAAATCGCGCATGCGCTCTAGCGTTTCTGTGGAAATACACAACGGAGGAGGGCAGCTTTGTCAGTGGCGGCTGGAGACAACTTGGTTCTGTCTCACGCTGCTCCGATCAGTGGGCAGACACGCGGTCTCTGAAGCATTTCAGAGCTCCAAAAAGTTACTAACACTGTCGGTTGAGCGCAGCAGCAGCTGCCATTTTTGTAGCGTGCAACTACATCTCCTAGGACACTGCTTCTTAACCTTCCTGTGGACCACTGGTTACCCACAGGAAGAATATTATAAATTTTGATACCATATTCGTACTGTATGGCTATAAGCCCAACTTTTTAAAAGGCTTGAATATTTGAATAACCAGGCAAAAATTTGGCATTCCAGGATGACGAAAGAACAGCATTGTTTCTACAATAGTCTATTCAATTCCAGATGGCATCAGAAAGAGCGCCGTTCGGCTAGGGATTAAGTAAATGACCGTTTCCTAAAAGTTTTAAATAGGTATGAGGGACCGCAATACATGGTAGGGTTGGTAATGTATGGTAAGAGTGGTGAAGTATTGTGCATGTAATCTGGTGTTATAGTGTAGCGTCCAGCCGATAGTATCATTATTACTTATTTGGATTGATAAATATTAAGTTTCATAACATGGTTTTAAGTTTTATTATGTTATAATGGTACATGTCCCGGATGTTAATAATAACATAGATAATAAAATTAGGCCCATTTAAGTTAGTGGTCCACAGCATTATTTTTGACAATTTACTGCTCCTCGAGTTGAAAAAGGTTTAGAAAATCTGCAGTAGAAGATTTGTCAATGCGAGTAGGATATAGTGTTTCTGTTTCTTAGTTACCTTGAAGGAGAATTACATAAGTTTATGAATGCACGTAACAGGAAACGATTATCAAGCTAAATATGCTCCACTGCCGTCATGGTCGTCAAATGTAGTGCCGGATTAAGAAATTATGGGGCCCTAGGCACTCAAAATTTTTGGGTCCCTCTGTTTTTAAAAGTTACTGTATTTTATAAGTACAAACTAAAGATTTTGTAGATGAATAACTGAATTTATCATATTTTTTACTCATTTAAACAAACGAATTTTACAATTTATGATATTTTGAAAATTACTTGTACGTATCGTACACTACAATGAAACCAAAGACATTAATTTTCATGCTTTTCGTATTACTTTTAATGTTGGATGATTTTAATTTTCATTACTTTTACTTAGTGAAAAAAGTTAACTCTCAGGGAGCCTTCAAAAATCGGGGGCTACAGGCTCCTGCGGTAGTCCAGCACTACCTGTAGGTCAACTCGTCGGTTTTTGGCTAACCAGTCAATGTTTACCGTTTGTTCAATTTTAAAGCATTTATCAATGATTAATTTCAAAATCATTTCTTTAATCCGGCAGTACACGCGTGTAATGAGAGTTTGTATGTTGCGTGATTCTTCAACTCTGAGCTGTTTTTCCAGGCACCTTTCACTTCAATAATGAAGATCAGTAAACTATCGAAAAATTTCCGTGTTGTCACTGCCTGAGCAAATCACTTCGGCCATCACTGACCGAGGGCGATACCTCTTGGCGAGTTACACTATGAACGGAGCGTGACGCTAAAGATGTCTTCTTCTAGAGCTCTATCTTCGCGAATGCATATTTGTAGATAACAACTCATATTATTAGAGAAAACCAAAAAAAATGAAGTTAACTTTATAAAAAGTAGGTTTGGTTATGATAAAACTTATGACATTATGGATCAATTTTTTTAAAGAAATATGACATATCAGGGATATAAAAATAGGAAAGCGTGGAGAACGAATTTCAATCCTCTTCCAAAGGTCTAACAGGAATCCAAAGAGATACTGGTATTATGTAAAGCTGAGAAGCAGCAAAAACCGATTAGTCTTTAATTTCATACAAAACGAATAGGAAGTAAATCACAGAACCTCAAAAGTAGTTTTGAACAATTGATCCCACAGTAACTTTCGGAAATTTATGGTTTGTTATAATGTCGCAAATCAACGAGACGACTGACTGACATTTATTTGCAGTTCTATCGAAAGTGAAATGCAAGAATAATTAACAGCATCAAATTTTTTTAATGATTATTCATAATTGCGTATTTCGCCATGTCGTTTAACCCCATGTTACATTCGAGGGGTTGGCGGGTTTGAGCCCAACTGCAGGAAGACTCGAGACTTGGCCGGCTGAGTAAGAGATTTGGTGCACAGTTCCTAGTCAACAAATGTTGTACCAGCACAACTAAGTTACATCGTAAACTAGTTCGCAGTGCGTGTGGGGTGATGGTATTTGGTACTGTTGATGATTCGTCCGTCAGAAGAGGAAAACTGAGCCACGGCTTGGTGGTTCCGTATAGTGGAGTTTGGACGAGACGAAAATCCCTCCAGTACATCTGGGATCCCCCAATCGTGGCGAGTTTTGGATCGGCTCGGGGATTTTGGCCTGTTGAATCGCTCTTTTTTGGCCACCTAAAGAGTTCTACTAGTGAGTGCATTCCTGTCAACCCTACGGAAAGTGAAACATGTGTCTAACTGAAGTAAGTAAAAAGTGTAACCTGTACTCGCTCGAACATTGTAAAACACTTGGCCAAAATTAGATTCTAGTTAAACCTCTTTCAGAATATACAGAAGAATTTGTGCAGCTTCTAACAACCATTCTTAAAATTTCACATCATAACAAACATATTTCCAACCATTTGGAACCTATTCAGATAACTTATATCTATTAAGAAGGAAGTAGCAACATTAGCGGTAGGTATTCTCGAATTTTTTGTCATTTCTTACAAACTTTTATATTGATTCATAAAATCAGAACTGATTATGGAAAAATCGCTCAAGTAACAACCAATTGTCTTTATCCTGCACCTACTTTGAAACTATCGGCCTCAATTTTTGGTATTAATTCGACAGGACACCGTATCATAATCGCCTCATATTGTAGTTAAGAGCGAGTGGTATATCCGATTAAATGGGTTGCTTATCAAACCTTATAAGACAGTGCTGATAAACAGCCAAAAATACCTCAAATCTCACATTATAATATTCCTTATAATCAAATTCCCAGAGAATGATTCTGAGGGGGACGGAGTGTGTATTGTTTACCTACTAGAGAACCTAAAAAATGCAGCACACGAGGATTTCCAGCAGAATGCGATATCAGCTACGAATTTTATTACTAGTCAGTGACAGCCGTTCCTTATTTAGCTGCTCCACAAACTAACAAATGACGGTCCAGGAACACCCAGCGTGGTGGGTGAGCGATAATGCTCTGGTCTCGCATTCGGGAAGAAGTAGGTTTGAATCCTCCTCTGACCTTCCAGATTTGGGTGTTCCATGGTTTCCCCAAATCACTCTAGGTGAATGTCGGAATGATTCCTTTAATAGGCCATGGCCAAATTCCTTCCCGTTCCTTGCCCCCAGTCCTTTTTCTCATCTAATTGCCTCGATATCGAGATGGCGTAAAGGCATAAGCAATAAAATACCAATTGGCAGTCATTGAGGATTGCCGACAGAGGTGAAAACTTAAAACTGTGAATATCATACGGGCGTCATACTTGTAGCTACAGATATACTAAATAATTATACTTCCATATGGTTGTAATGACCTGGTGACAGGATTTCTACTGACTTCACATTCCATCCCTATCTTAGTCTTTAAGCTAACCCGGTAGAGCTACCAGGTACAGGGAATTACAGTTTAAAGTGGAATCCGAACCACGGAAGCGTTCTTGTGTACTTCACATTACACAGCTAGCTATGCCAGAGATGAAGGTAGGGTTAACGGTCTATGAAAACCCCCACAGAAACAGGAATTCGAACCTAGGACAATTCTTTCCCAAGTCAGACACATTAACCACTGAGCTACCAGACCGCTACAAATATACTGTTAACATTAGCATGTCGGTGACGTGAACTCATAAGATTCTGCCCATCCAAAAATCGCCCAACGCGCCTAAAGAAGTTTTCACTTTAAGAACTAAAAATCTAACTTAGTCCACAACCCGGAAGTTGGTCGAATCTTTCCGAAGGAGATGTACCAAGCTATTGTGTCAGAGGCAGGAAGGCCAATTCCTTTCTTCAGGGACCTACAATTTAACGTGGAATCGGAACCACAGAAGGTCCCAGCGTGGCTCATATAATCAAATACAACTCCTCTAAATTCCTGCTCACCGCGGGATTCCACCCCGCGACAAGAGTGAAAATTTCGGAAGTAAGCGCCATAACCGCTGAGCTACCAGAACGCCTTGTTTTGTAATATACGTGAGCTAAGTACTATCAAATCGGTTATAAACTGTGGGTTTGTATGAACAACGTTGACAGAAATTAAGGTGAGACGGGAAAGGAGGAGAGGGTTTAGGTATTTTGCAAATCAATCGTAAGCAGTGTTTTTTTATTTGTTTTTCAGTATACATATGCAAAGTTTCATCAAAATTGGATAAAAACTGTGGAATTGTATGAAGAAAATGGGAAAACAATCATTTTTTTTTATATGATGTACAAGTATAATCTATACTTTCACTGCTGTCCAAGCGCAACACATCATACTTATAGCTACAGATATCCTGTTAACATTTGCATGTTGTAAAGCGGATTCATAAGATTTTACCCAACCAAAAAGCGTCCAACGTGCATATTATACGCGAAACACGTCATAGCATACTTACCCCGTCCAGACATCGCCTAATAACGCACCTATAGAAGTTTTCACTTCAAAAGAGTCACAGAAACTTTGTTCACCAGACATCAGACGCATTTAAATTCTCTATTCCCCCATCAAAGCAATCTTCACATACTTGTTACAAATTACAATTACATATGATGTGCAAATTCATAAATTAATTCCTGATGAAACCCTGAAATTATTTGATATGCAATATGGTTGATTCATTCTCATTTGAGTTTTAATTTTGGCCACGTGTTATATATAGCCTAATGTATGGACCTCCTCACTAGTATTTTATATTTCCTCCAAGTTCCGCAACAGAAGGATGTATTCCTAATCTCTACTCACCATCAACTTCCCCCAGCTATTTGGTGGATAAATGCCCTTCCCCATTTTAACAGATTGTCCTAATGATTCGTTGGAACTGTTTTCAGGTAGCACTGAAGCGCCAGCAAGCAGCGGAAGATGCGATCGCGTTGGGGCTGGTGGCGGTGACAACTGGTGCTGAGTACGGCTTCCTGCCGCAGGGACCTATCTTCGGCATGAGCACCACCGGGCCTCAGAGTGAACCAATACCAGGTACGTGCCCACAGTCAAAATACACCACTAGCAAACATGAACTCCGCAGGGGGTTTTTCACCATTAAGACCATCCTAGATGGTCATAGCCCTGGTTTTTCACCTGAAAGTGAAATAAAAAATGTCACAAAAAAATAAACACCCTATCCTAACACCTAGAAGTTAAACTACCGAAGGTAGTGGGACTTCAATCACAACCGCAAAGGCAGCGAAAAAAAACAAAAAAAAACTGGATGTATTTCCGTGTTGAAGAGTAGAGAAAATAGTCAACACTCAGCATAGGGAGCGTCCATAAACTACGTAGCTCGGTCTAGGGGGAGGGGGTGGGTAAAACGCTACGATAAGCTACGTGGAAAAGGGGGAGGGGAGATTTCTGAGCCAAGCCACGTGTCTTTTCATTCATATTATTTGTCACTGCTGAAATAAGGTACAGAACGCACAACACACAACATCCTGTGAATATTTGCTCGTATTTCCATCATTTAATCATTTCCGTATGTAATTTACGATAGTCTGACAAGGGAAAACAGTACAAAATGTCTTCTGAAATCAATAGGAAAAAAAGCTACGTGCCACGCGGGGAGGGGGTAGGGGTGTGTAGGGGCAAAAGCCACGTCAGGCTACGTGGGGGGAGGGAGTGACGAGGAGTGTGGAGGGGGAGGGGGGAAGAGATGGGGGAGGGGGAGGGGATGGGTTGCGTGGAGATTCATAGGAGGCCAAAGTGGGTCTATGTAGTTTATGAACACTCCCATAGCAGAAGGCGCGGTGGCACTGGAATACATAAAACTGCACAGAATTATATAACGATGTGCTAAACAAGCAATTAACAAATGATGAGATCCACATCACAGACGAAAGAAATTTGAGTTCACCTTTCGTGTTTTCTACTACGAAAGCTTCCTCTTTTTCTCCTTATCCGTTAGGTTGGTGGCTACATTTATCATGAGAAATTTAAATTGTGGATATTTCACTTTGTTTTCCCCAGTGATGGAAGGTATTTACTTGTTTATTATTCTGTATAGATGACTGTATGTTCAGTGTAGTATATTGTTTGAGTTTGGCATGTTTGAAAGACGGAAGAGGGTGCACTCCGTTGCCGGGCTATTCGGACCTATTCTTCCAAAATACATTACGGAGGTCGCTAGGCTTATTGTCTCTCATCCAAAGGACGAATAATCATTAATTACCATACTTGCAACCACTTGGTTTTATGAATAAGCGAGCTGAAAGATTGTTGGAAACCAGCGCAATTTTTCAATACATTGATACCAGTAAAGAGATGGTGTTAGAACTAGAAAAAGTTAATTTTTCAAGCTTAGTATCAATTTAAAACCGTTGCTATTGGAAGAAAAGTTAGTCAGTTTTTTTACTGTAGTTTTTGTGGTATATTTTAATTTAATAACGGAGAAACATTACATGACCGAACATATTAAGAAATTAATAACCTCCTAGTAATCACTTACTTTTTAGAATTAGACGCTAGAAGGTATTCAGTGATTCATATGTCTTAATTACTGTCGATCTATTTGCCAGTTATATAAAATGGTTCCAGAAACAAAGTAACAGTTCGTCGCAGCACGTGATCTGTTCAAACCAAGTTTCATTTTACTTCCATTTCAGTAATTGCATCTGACCAGTTTTCTTGCTTATTTGATCGTACTTCGTTGCGAGGAACTGACGAACAAATTATTGTTGTCACTGCCCTGGCTAACCAAGTCCATCCGTTATGGGGTGGGGATCTGACGCTGTAGTCTACATTTAATCGATTGTTTCCTATTTGCTAATTGTATGGGAAAATTAAAAATCTTTTCTGTGCCTACAGCCATTTCTGAAACGGAGCTGGAGAACTATTATAAGAGATACAAGCAGTATCTCTGAGGAAGGACTTTCCATTGGTAAAAAAGTAAAGACTTTCTTAAACAAGAGTATGATTATTTGGTTTTGCTGGAATTTCGCACGTTCTATTCATAAAATAATATTTTATGTTGAAATATTTTATAGCGTGTCAGTTATACGCCAAGATTTTATGTCGTATTACACCACGTCAGTGTTAAAATTTTGAACTGATTTAACCCCTTATTTTAAAATAAATTTTATTTACGACTGTACAAATATGAACTTAAAACAAAAAATCTGCTTAGGGAATTATATAATTATAGCAAAAAAATTACAAGATTTTCGTAAGAAAATATTCTCATAGATTCAAAGATCGGCTGGACATAAAGGAAACCTTCCAGAAAAATTTAACCACAGTTTCAGCATTTTGTTTAGTAGATTACTTTCTACTAACCCAGTAA
Source organism: Vandiemenella viatica (assembly GCA_031002005.1). Classification (NCBI taxonomy): domain Eukaryota; kingdom Metazoa; phylum Arthropoda; class Insecta; order Orthoptera; family Morabidae; genus Vandiemenella; species Vandiemenella viatica. Next base: position 74,119,193 of record CM061921.1, on the reverse strand, counting down.
TATGTTCAGTATATCACAGTTGCAAGTGCTGTACTATAAATGTAGTAAACGGTTGGAAGTTAGTTACCGTGACAGCCGAAATTACTTACATGTGTAAATTATTACACTGTGATGTGAAGCAGAAACTTTTTTTCCTTGCCTTAAAGTTATCGCAACTTATTAAACAATATTTTACTTTCGTGGGAGTACACTAAATTTAAAAGCAGCAAAAAGAAAAGAAAAATTATTACTTTCTATATAGCTGACTATAACTTGTGTTCCATATCCCTGATGTTTAACGTATTAAATGGGAGTTGTTGATAAGGGGCGGTCCATAAGTTACGTCACATGAATTTCATGATTTTTGGAGCCTCTTCCCCCCCCCCCCCCCTCCGTGTCACAGGTGGTCACGTTTGAGTGATCCCCCTTTTTTACCTGGTGTGACGGCACATTTTTTGCAATTTTAAATTTAGAAATTATTAAATTAAAACAGTACTTCCAAATTAATTTATAAATTTCTATTTAAAATATTTTTCATAAAATCAACAATAAATTAAACATTTTTGAAAACTGACAAAACATAACAAATCAAATGAATGATAAAAAATTTAATCATCTTGTGTCCATGGACTTTAAACCCATTCTTTTATATTAACAGTCACTTATTTCTCGGTTGGGATAGTGTTAGGAACATTCGATGTGTCAACATTTTCTTCATCCAACCATATAGCATCGTCTTTGTTTGTCGAACAAAGAACTTTCCTTTCACGTCTAGCTGCAATTTTTTGAGGACGAAGCTTCATGATCGGCAAAACCTCTTGTTGCCTTTTATGTGATTGCTTGTGCTGAATATCGGCTTTGTATGATACAGACCACAGATGCCACACGATCGTTTAAATAAGTATGCAGAAGTCATATTTTGTCAAACCTATCGGCGTATGTCAAAGCGGCAGACGTGAGACACCGTAGGGGGTCGTTCATTAATTACGTTAGGTGTTTTTCCGGAATTTCGGACCCCTCCCCCCCTCTGGTGAGATCTGGTCCAGACCCCCCCCCCCCATCTCTAAGATGACTTGAGATTTTTACGGGACCCGTCCCACCTCCCCTGCTCTACCGTCCTTCCAGAGTTTCAAAACCTCACGTGAGATTTCAGTCCACTCCCCCTTCGTGAGATTTCGCCGGATACCCCCCCCCCCCCTCATTTCACCACACGTAATTAGTCGAAGCCACCTAGGTACAGCGAGCATGAACACCCTTGGCCACCACATCTCAAAAAGTGATACAAGTTGTACATGTGACGTCACTAAGCTTATGAGTGACTCGTTCCCTCCCCCTGTCAACAGCTGTCACACATTATTGATCCCTCCCCCTTAACATGTGACGTAATTTATGGCTGGCTCCTAAGAACAAACTGAAGAAACCACACTGACATGTTTCACATTTCACACTCTGCCGCAAAAATTGTCACTGTGTTTGTATTTCTTTAGCAACCGAGACGGAAGGAATTTGCTGAGATGCTTGTGTTATGTTACCCAGATGGCGGTGATGGAGGAGCTGCGACGGGCCGGGAAGTTGGTGCGGGGTCTCTGGAGCTCCTGGCGAAACTGTTCCCCCACAAGAAACGCTCCGTGCTCGAGCTGGTGCTCAGGCGCTGCGGAGACGATCTCGTCAAAGCCATCGAGCAGTGCGTGCCACGAGGCAGGTGGGTCACAGTCTCAATAACAAGTTACCAAATAGAAAGGATACGACTACCTTGACCAGGACATTGATGGAAGGTACGTATCCCATATTCGGTGTTGTAATGTGACGCTTTGAGCCACATTCCATGACGTATTAATGAACGTGTATTAGATCAATTATATACAAAATCTTGGACGATTATTCCTTTTTCATTACATAATTTTATAACATACGCAATGTTGTAAGAATGGCTGTGAAACCAAGGTAAATATTCAGCTTATTTTAATAAGAGTATGCAATGGACAAATAGCATATTGTACAGCGCGAATATTGAGTTCTGTGCCAGCGTCGATAGAACGAGTCGATGGGCAGATACCGTTACATACTGTCGCCACGAGAGACTCTCAACAAAGAGAGTGGGGTGGTTTATTTTACCTAAGCCTCCGGTTCTTTGAAACTTAAATGGGCTCCTTGGAGACTGTGGTTAACAACAGCCCATTGCGCCTGGCTGAAATATGCGAGTCCATCGCCTCAAACTTTCCTCTCCAAAGGTATACAGACTGAGCGGAATGTCGTAGGTGCCACGCGGGTGCGCGCAGGACGTGCGATCGCGAATAAAGTGTCACGTGACCTGAGGACGCCTAACCACCCGCCTATCAAAATGAATATCAGAGAACACATGACTAAATTCTTGGATTTTCTTGTCCGACTTATACCTCCGAGATGATGGAAATCGTGGCTCCACGAAGAGAAGATGGAGCTAACGTTTACGTAGTAGTTAAAGAGCCAACGAGCTCATTCTGTATTTTTGGGCTTCTGGTTTTGATGCTATTCAGACTCGCGTTCTGAGTCGGATGCCGTTTCTGGTTTGACTCCTGCATGGCGAAGAATTCCGTAGTGCTGACGTGGGCATTGCGTGATGATTGCGCCTGTCTTGTGGGATACAGGTTCTCACATGCCGTGAGTCCATCTTCAGTCATCAGTGACTTCCAGACTTCAGCTGCTATGGTAAAGTGTTTTATCGCCAAGCCCGGTGCATGTACATTCCATGAAACTAGATAGCGATCCTTAAGCTACCCTGGAATTAGAAGGTCTGCTCTAACTTTTAAAGTCAAATTCTATTGAGCTAACAGCATAATTTTGTCAAGACAGTACGAGATGTTATGAAAGAACCTTGCTTTCCAAGACTCTTTTGGTATGTTCTCGTAAATCTTTGAATCGTATATTTGTTACATTCATGGCGCCCAAGATCATTTCATTGTTTAAAGCATTGTTTAAAGACACAGCATATTTGATGACAATGTCTGATGTTATAATGTATTATTTATATTGTTTTAACGTATCATTCCTCTGTATGGATCAATCATTTGAGTTTTGATTTCAAAGTAAATTCCATTTTATATGCCTTACTGAACGGCTAGTTGTACCGCTAGGTGCTGCCTTGTTTTTTTTTTTTTTTTTTTTTTTTTTGCGCAATCATTTATTCATATTAAAGGTAATTTCCCATGATATGTAATTGCCATATGAATTTAAATAAATGTGATAATTTTCCTACATCTCTGATAGCGTCGAGATTCTTGCCTATTTGATATTTTCATTATCTCTTAAAATTAATTCCTTAAATACCCTCAATTAATTATTTTATTAATATTAATGATTAATTAATAATGATAACAATAAATTACCTCACACCCAACGAGAAAGCGATTTTATTTATTACCGTTGTGGTGTTCAAGCGCGGTCTAGGCTGCTTCATCCAGGCCACTAGTGGTTGAAACATTGTTCATGATTAGACAAAAACGATCTAATACGGAGATGATGAGGCAGCATAATTCTGATTCAGTATGCATCGGGGTGGGTAAGAGGTTCAAACTCTGGATAAATAATGACGTTTAGTGCAGTGATTTCTATGCTACAGTGGCATTGTGCTATCTGTGCGTGTACATATCAATCATAAACATTTTATTGTGAACACAATAAGACGAGTAATAGTCGCTCTTGATTAAATTATTTCTTAAATAAAGCAAGCACAGCTTTTTTTGTTTATTTTATGTCTCTCGTGTTTTGGTTCTCGTTAAGGCATTATCAGTAAAGCATCTTCAGTTTCACATTGAGTTTTTTGCCCTTATGCCTCGTCGACGTCGTGGCCATTACGGTTGTGAAAGGATGGGTAGCAAGAAACGAGAAGGAATTCGGCCAAGGTTTTCTGTTGGATGCATCCCGGTATTTGTCTGAAATGATTTCGGTAAACCATGGAAAACCGAAATCTGGATGAACGGACTGGGATTTGATAGTGTGATGTTATTACTTTATTCGTGTGCCGTGTTTGAGCAGCTGTACATTAGAATTATTCTTGAACTGATTCATAGCCATTTTCAGACAGTGCTTTACGTATTTATCTATGTATTTTGAAAGTTGTCTTACAGTTAATTTGATTTTCATTAAAGTTAACTTAACCTTTCCTTCGTGCTTTCATTTGCTAATACTAATTTTCTGCTCATTTCGCTAGCTCTAAGCAAGGGTGAACGTAAGACTTTCGTCGCAAAACCACATATTTTGAATAAAATGAACTCAAAAGTAAGTTGACCGAAGAGTTCCTGAGCTTATGTCCCCAATATTACTGCTCGGGTCGCCACAGAGAATCTGGTTCCTCCTCTCTACGAAAAAAAGTCAGGAATTGTAGAAGATAAACTTGATACGATTCACATGCTGATCAAACCACTCGCTATCCTTCGTCGGGTTAGAGAATCATTAATGACTTCGACAGGTAAAAAAAACCAATGTTGCAGCAATAGGGCTGCGTAGGATTGGATGAGACAGAGTTCCGCACCCTCACAACTACCTTAACACAAATTTGGAGGTGATGCTGTAAGGAATACCGGAGCCTGTTGATTGTAGGGGTAGGTAAACCAATGGTAAAAAACTCGCTGGAGGTGCAAGTGTAATTATTATTAACAGGGCCGGCCCTATGATTCTCGGGCCCCGAGTTAGCGATTTTAGTCTGAGTATTTAAATTTCCTAAAAAAATATATGTTATAGCTATGAAAATGATAAGACTAATTGTTAGTTTGATTATCTACTTAAAAATTTCTAACACTAAGACTATTTAATCTATAAGGAGAGTTATAAACTTTTATTTTCATCAAGAAAAGGCAAATATTATGTCAAAAATACTGTGGCATTTAAGGATTATTATTTAACGTTACGAGAGTGATTGTAAAGTACTTAAGAATACTCGTTTATTTATTTAAAAGTCAGAAACTGTAATGTATGGTTAAAAGTCTTTGATAAGGAAGATCATATTGTTTTAATTTTTTAATATTGGGCACAGTTGTAACTTACATCTTTTCGTTGTTATGAGTTACCTCAGGGTTTTAAACTTATTGATATATTGGTCAACTTACTCCTAGTACATAGTCAACTAATCCCAGATATGGGGTTGGTAACTAAGACAGAGTATCATACAAAATCAAGAAAAACACACTGTTTCATGTTTGTGTAAAGGATTCATACAAAATCAAGAAAAACACACTGTTTCATGTTTGTGTAAAGGATTCGGCCGTGGTTACAGTGGTCTTTCACTTTGTGGATGTTTTATGATATTATTAAATAGAGCAACTATCAAGTGGGCAGATTAATATAGAATTATATTTAATCGTCAATCTGACACCAGGCGAGTTTAGTGAAGCAGATTCGCCAACTGCGTTAATTAGTAGTAAATGAAGGCTAACATTACTCTTAACAATAGATAAACATGTACTTACCTTGGGGACATATTACTCACATCATATACATATACCTGCACAACTGGGTAACTTACTCTAACGACTGATAAATGATTGTGGCAGAGGCTCTATCAATCTCCCTTAGCCCTTAGGTTAAGGGATTCTTGTCAGAAGTACTTGCCGTCTTGGCATTGCCTTCTTTTATTTACTGTTTCCGTGTAAGTGCTTGTTTTACTTTTATATTTTTCATTTCTGTTGAGCCTTTTATTTTTATTTTTTTATTTATTATTATTATTTTTTTTGTATTTTTTTTGTATTTTTTTGTTTGTAATTTTTGTATTTTTTTATTTTATTTTTTTTTTAATTTTTTTTTTTTAGTTTAATTTAATTTAACAATGTAGGTGCATCCGTTTCGCACTGTATATCTTTTTCTCACTAGTTTTCTTCTGTCAGCAGCTGGAGTGGTCTTCTATGTGGATCCTCGTATATGTCGTAGTGCCCTAGAGAGCGAATAAGGTGGTTGTCGCTCTCCTCAGTTTTTTGGTAAAAATGTCTTGCTATTTTTTTATACCTATCCCGAAGTTTCGGGATCCCCGCTGCCTCGTGGAGGATGTCTGTCGGGAATCTCATTGGCAGGTGGAGTGCTCTCTTCAGTGCCTTGTTTTGCATTCTCTGCAGCTTCTCAATATGCGTTCTTGCGGCATATCCCCATACAGGGGATGCATATTCCATAATCGGACGCACCAGTGCTTGATATAATTGGAGGCCGCATCTGGGTGGTAGTGTGCTACTGTAATTCAACACTGGATAAAGTTGCCCCAGTCGTTGAATAACTCTGCGCCTGACGTCTTCGAAGTGCGGCTTCCATGTTAGTTTCGTATCTAGGGTCACCCCAAGATACTTTGCCGTGGTCACCAAGGGGATTCTCTCCCCGAAGAGCCTCAGCATTGGTCGTGGTGGCTTACGCCTCCGCGTCAACATGATGGCCTGGCTCTTCGATGCGTTGATCTTAATTCTCCACTTGGTGGCCCACTCCTCGACGTCTTTCAGCACTGCTCGGAGGCGACGTCCCACGAGGATCCGGCAGCGGGACGTAGTGAAGATCGCCGTGTCGTCGGCGTATAATGCCAGCTTGGTTTGTTGACCCATCGGAAATATCGCTGTGTACAGCGTGTAGAGCACTGGGCCCAGCACACTGCCTTGAGGTACCCCGGCGCGGATGGGTCTTGTTGTTGATTTCGCAGTCGCCTATTTTCACCATAAAAGTTCTTTGCTGGAGATAGCTCTTCAATAACAGGAGATATGGTCCTGGAACTCCAAGTGTGGCCATTTTGTAGAGTAGCCCTCGGTGCCACACGGAGTCAAAGGCCTTCGCCACGTCGAGGAGGACCACGCCGCAGTGCTCTCGTGCGTTGAATGCTGCGGTTGCTTCCTCGACGACCCTCAGCAGTTGGTGCGTGGTTGAATGGCCAGGTCGGAAACCGTGCTGCTCTGCTGGTATCATACCTCCGTCGCGGATGTGCACCTGCAGTTGCTTGAGTAACAGCCTCTCAAACAGTTTGCTGAGATTTGGTAGGAGGCTGATTGGTCTATAGTTCTGCGGGTCAGCTGCATTTTTGCCAGGCTTAGGAATCGGGATGATCACCGCTCTTTTCCACGCTGCCGGGTACACTTTGGTCCTCGCGATCTTGTTGAATAATTCTACCAGCCTCACGATGGCACCTGCTGGTAGATTCTTCAGTACTCTGTTGGTGATGCCGTCATGTCCCGGTGCCTTCTCCGGGGGAAACTTCGAGATCTCTTCCCGTAGGTCTTCGACTGTGAATGGGTCGATTTCACCCTCTTCTTCGTCGTTGTCTCTAAGGTACCGACGGAGGTGTTGCCTGACTCTCTGGCAGTGGCGTCTGTCTATTGGCGCCGCGACGGGTCTAAAGATCCCCTCAAATGCATCCGCCAGCGTGTTGGCTTTGTCTGTTGGCTTACAGACAAGACCATTCGCTCCATTCAGGGGTGGTATTCGGCTGCGACGTCCAGTGAGTTGCTTGGTCTGCTTCCATGCCGTACCGTCTTCTATTTGCAACGTTGACACCTTGTCTGCCCACTGTTGGTTTCGGTACTCGGTTATCCTGACTTTGATCTCGCGGATCAGGTGATTTAGGTGTCGTCTGTCCTCGGGCCTCCTGGTTTCTTGCCAGAGACGTGCTGCCCTGTTATTAATTGTAATCATCTCCAGGATGTCAGCTGGAAGGCTCTTCTGCTGCGCACCACTCCGTGATGGCGGTGTTGCAGAGTCGGCTGCTGTTTTGATGTGGTCCGTGATTTTTTCAAGCTCCACATCAACATCTTCGTCAGCCTCTTCCCCGTGTAGCTGTTCTGCCAGGTTTATTTTGAATTGCTGCCAATCTGCCTTTTGATAATTTTTTCCTTTTTCAGTGTTTTGTTCCGCTTCTACATCTGGTGCTTCTATAATCACTGGCTTGTGGTCTGATGATAAGCGGTTTACCACTCTGGCTTCCAAGAGACCTGGAATATTCCTTGCGATAGCAACGTCCAACACGTCTCCGCGGTGGCGATGGTTTTTTTGGGGTGTGTGTTGGCACGTCTGGTGCGAACACAATACAGTCGTATCGGTTTGTCGCTCGTAGCAGCCTGCGCCCGCTAATGTTCGTGGCTCTGCTGTTCCACATCTGATGCTTTGAGTTCAGATCTCCCGCGATAAGTAATCTCCCAGGGATTGAGAAGAGAGCCTCCAGGTCCACTTCCTCTATGTGATTTCGTGGTGGATGGTAAACTGAGATCACGTTGATAGGCCCATCGGATGTCTCCACGACAACTCCCGTGGCTTCGATGGAGGTCATCGCCGGCATCTGGAACTGGTAGTGTGGCAGCGTGGAGCGTATCAAGACGGCAGTTCCTCCTCCGGCTGTGGGGCGATCGAACCGGTACACCCTGAAGTTCCTCGCCGACAGCCTGATCTGCGGTTTAAGGTGTGTCTCGCAAATGAGGCATATGTCTATGCCTTCGTCTAGAAGGAACTGTCTTAGTTCTCCCTGCTGTTTGAAAACTCCATTAGCGTTCCATGAACAGAACGTGAGACTATTTGCATGTCTACGCCTGTTCATGGTTGGGTGTCTTGCTTTTGGTTGAATTTGTGATTGCTTCCACGATCTTCTGTGGGAGGCTTTCCAGGTGGGCCATCAGGGTGGCCATCTGTGTCAGCATCTTCTGGAGCAGCTGGGTAACGCTGGGATGGTCTTCCTGACGTATCCTGTTGTCGTTAGAGGCCAGATTTTGTGGATTGGCCGGAGATTGGGGCCATGGTTGACTGTTGGTAGCGCTGTCAGCTGTTGTCTGGTGGCCGGGCAGAACTGGCCACTCTGAAGTTTCAGCCGCATGTGAAGGAGGCTTTGGGTTGTCTGTAGATTGGTGTTCCTGTTGGTGGGTCGCTACGCGTCCTCGCAGTCTGGCCAGTGCTTGTTTGGCAGTGGGACATCCCCTCCAGGAAGCCACATGGTTTCCCCCACAGTTTGCACATGTGGGTTTGCCTTGCCCCCTCTGCATTTCACATGCCTTGCTGCCATGAAGTGCTCCGCATTTTACACAGCGCTCTGGCATTTGACAGTACTTCTGTACGTGTCCAAATGCCTGGCAGCGATGACATCACTAGCGGAATGGATTGAATGAGAGTATTTATTCTTTAGATACCGAAACATAATACATGCGTCCGCATTTCCAACTAAGTTATGACGGGAGGAATAACACGCGCAATAGCTTCCAGAATTACCAATATGGTATTGACAATAATGGAACTAAGTCTTCTTCAGACGTGTGATAATGATTTAACTATGGCATGACTTGGAAACAATGATAACTGTTAAGATTATGAATAACCAATAAAACCCAACGCGAACAATATAAAACAGTGATGCACGAGACTCAAGTTATAAGTTAAACTATGAATTTAGGAATGCATGATGATACTGGAACTTAAGACAGACGAGCTATAGAACAGAATGAAATACTAATACTACAAGAAGACTAGAACAGACTAAGTCCAACTGCCATGTGGCAGCAGACCGACTCGCAACTATTACCTTGCTACATCGTGTCAGTCCGTTGGCCAACTGAACTGCAGAAAGTGAGGCAATATGGCGTCTCCCTTTAAATACTATGAAGTCACTGACGCTAGCCAGGGCAATGCTCTGCGGTATGTGTATGGAACTTAGGCATTAACAGTGCTTTTGTTACACGTGGGAATTACAATAGAAAAAAATATACATGTTTATATGAAAACTTAGTCAACCATCCCCAAGCATCATCCTACTCCCATTCCCTCCTCCCATCTTTTGAAGGTATGTGCGGCTTTTATGGAAAATCGTCTTGTTCAAGAACTAAACCACGGCTTTTCAGATTTTAGTCACTTTTACTGACTGAGCTATATGGCACGTTGAAAACCTTATTTTCGTTTGTATGCTTATACAGCTTTGTTTTTGTCTGTGCAGGAGTGCCGCCCCCAAAGAGTCTCCGGGGGCAGCTCGATCCGCCTCCGCCTTCACACCAGTGACGCCAGGAGCGAGCAGCCAGGGGCCGCCTCCTCCGCCCCCGCCCCCGCCGCCTCCACAGCCCCCCACACTGCCGCCGCTCGTCTCGTCGCTGCTGGCGCTGCAGTCGCTGTACCCGCCCCCGCTGCTGCCGCCCCCCGGCCTCTTCCTGCCCGCCCCCGCAGTGCGGCCGTGTGGAGTTCCTGGCTGTGGGGAATGTTCAGCCAAGCCCTCCGTCAGCTGAACTTCCTGTCCACTAACTCGTAATACACATTTGCATCGTAGGTAAACGGATGATCGAATGCAGTTTATCTTTGCCAAATAACTCTGAGAGTTCTGTGCTAGCCTGTTTGTAGTGACGTGCGCTGTGTAGGACGCATTTTCAAAAACTACGACGATGGTGTTTAAGATTTATGTTACAAAGCTTTATTGTGTCATGTTATAGAGTACTGCAGTAGTGCTTAAGAGCCACAGTGGAGAACTTAATCGACTATTATCCAGTTATTCACGTTCATACAGGAGTACAGGAAAAATACTATTTCAGTCATGTCATGGTTGCATAAGTAATTCGAAAAGAAAGAGACTACTCGTCATGATAAATATTTCTTTTCCTTTCATCCCCTGTGAGTATCCAAAACAATCATTACGAACTGGTATCTGCTACAGTACGCTTTACAGTAAACCTCAAATTAGCTGGCAAGAACGCAAATATTATGCAGTGATGCTTACTCAAGTTGTCTAATGAATGCGGTATTCCAGTCTGATATCTCACACGTATTTATTCTTTGCACAGCTTCATACTACGAATTGCGGAATTGTAGCTGAGGATAATTATACAGAAGAAATAATGTTTTTAATTCAGAGTCCATTGTTTCAAACGCCTTATTGTGGCTTATTTCTTTGTAATGTCGCTCGTATGGTTGACGAAGGAAGCAGCAAGTTATTTTCAGTGTGCATTAAGATATTTTTCGACGAGAAATTATAAATGATTTTAAATTTTTCTCCATTACATCTATTTTAAAATGAATTTACTTGATGAAACTCGAATGTTTTCTATATAAACAGAAATATTTGTGTACGTTCCGGCTGATGACATGTTTAGAATCGCTGGATTTCCTTTTCACTGCTATAAAACAGCCAGAGCAGCATTCTCATTCTTCTTTTGCAATTTTCGCAAGGCACTCGAGATCTGAGCCGGAATTCTTGATATGTTTGAATGAATTTTAACGTTTTGTGAAAATATTGCATAACGTTTCGGTTTTTACAATTCTCTCATCATCGTCACATCTGCTAGGATAGAATAAGGGATCTCCTCACACATCGCATGGTAAATCATCCAGACTCTGATTGGCGCAGTTGAATGTCGACCATTTCTCTGATTGGCCGCTGAATGTATCTTGTGGGATAGCTTTCACACGGTATCAGTCATTGTGTATCAGCTCAATTTACAGGGTTGTAAGAGCAAAGAATTGGCGGCCTCTAACAAAAGAATCAGAGAAATTTTCCTTAACATTCATGTAGTTATGCACTGCAGGTTGTTTGTAATGAGTTTCTTCGTTTAGTCGCCTAACTGAAATACTCAAAGTCAGCATTCGCAACATTAAATGCCATAAGACTTGTAATTCTTCCAACATAATCGTGGCAAACAGAATTAGGAGACGAAATAAATGTAATCAGATACAAATACAATTATTAAACCAATGTTATTGCTATGAGATTATATGTGGGATGTTTATTGGTAGAACAACCGACTGTTGGATTACTCATAAGACTTTTATTTTGTATGTGTAAAAACTGTTCTATTTATGTGTACAATTATTTAATCCTCTTGCACCAAATGAGTTGTAGTGAATGTATGTGTAAAATAAAAATTGTGTTACTTTAATGAAAACCTAACTGTGAATCCTGAAGATTTACTTGATCCATAACTATTAAACTACATATTATAATTAAATAATAATATAGATGGAAAAATAAAACCAAAAAAATATTGTAACAACTATTAAAACTATTGAAATATGAAGTCCTTTTACAAGTGGTTTACACAGTAAACGCCAAACTTTAACTATTTTCAATCCCAGCACGTATTACTCATATAGAAACTGTAGTATGCCAAAGAAATCATACAATATTATATATTATAATATAGCATGCTATACAAATATTATAGCAGTAGGTTGTGTACCGAACATCTATCTCAAACATTCATGACTAATGTTTCTCAAAAACTGACAATTTTCAATACATAAGGCTGAGAAGCTTCATCGGTTTCTACTTACATTTTTAAAATTTATCGCGTGCTTGAAGAAATATTATCTCTCGATTTTCAAGATACTGCCCACGATGCTGAGACATACCGCAAAAAATGTCTAAAACAGTGTCACTTTCAATGCTGGCACTGACTATGTAGTAATAAAAATGTGGAGAGTAACAAAGTAGCCGACTATCCGCAAGTTTATGGCACAAAATAAAAGAAAACAAAAGATTCACTATGTATGGTATGCAAGTATCTCATGTTACAAAACTTTTGAACTTGTGATATACAACATTTTTTGGAAATTATACAGTATTCTTCCCTGTTTTTAGTTTCCTTCAATGAAAGAATGGGCAAAAGAGCTGTCAACATTAATAAACCGTACTAAATATCTGAAACTGACAAAAATCATTACACAGACACGAATAATGTCGATAAATGACCAATTTAAAAACAGAACTGGTTTTAGTTATTATGTTTGATGTTTCAAAGCAACTGTTACGGTTATAGTTACTAAACTGGATGCTTCAAAGGAACTGTTAATGGTTATAGTTATTAAATTAGATGCTCAAAGGAACTGTTACGGTTATAGTTATTATACGATTTTTAAAGTTTTTTAATGTTTTAAGAAAAAAAGAACATTGTTTTAGATGACTCAAACCTCCTTGAGAAAATTAAAAAAAAGGGCTAAAAAGTCACAATTTGTAGAAATGGCATCGAATAAACTGAAAAAAGTCACATGTTTCGAAAAAAATTAAAAAAATCAGTATCTCGAAAATGGCGAGACTTTTACTAAAATAAAATTTTGTCATATAGTAGGACATTATGTGACCTATCAGCGGTTGCAGGATTATTCTTTCATTCCTAGACACTGTAGTGGATAAATACGTTATAGTTATCATTCATATATTTATGATTAAATAAAGGGGATTTTAATTTTGTTTTATGACGGAGTGAAAATATGGATCCTTGTAAGAATCTCGACATTATTTGGAATACAGGAAAACTTTCACAATATGAAATTTATTTTGTTATCATTGGCGATTACAAGTCTGAGCGAATTTACCGTTAACATTAACACAAATTGGTATAATCATAAAAGCAACGCTCAGAGGTACAATTAGCCGTCATGAGCAAGCAAACAATTGTGTTTAATTTTAAATCCATCTCAGAATTAATATGCAAGAAATAATGGTATTTGGAAACAATGTGCAATACAAGTTATGATGACCTCAGACATAACTATCATAATACTGTGACTTTACATTTAAATAAATCCGGGCGCCACGAATGAACAATATGCCATTCGAAAACAACTAGTTCAGCTCAGGGGTTTTTCAGTTACAAAGTTAGAACATGGATGTATCCTCTCAAAGACGCTTAGGGGATCAGTTTCATGGAATGCACAATCAGATGGCTTGGTCGTAATGATTTACCATTGTAGTGTCTGCGGTGTTCGGAGATGACCCACGGTATGTGAGACTGTATCACAAAGCGGCTACAGGCACGTCCGATCTGGTAATGCGCATCATCGCATTATGGCTGTGTCGCCGTGCGAAAACTGCTCCAGCCAGCCGGCAGCGTCAGTTTTCCGACACCAGGAGTCGAACTGCAGCAGTTAGCGAGAAAAGCCAACTTTCAGAGTCAACCACAGACTAGCCTAGAATGAAGCTCGTCGCTCTTCGATCTGAGAGGAAAACCTCTGGCTCTACCCCTTGCAGTCTCGAAGATTTAACAGAAAATTCCCAGGATTTTAAGTTATGTGCTCATTTGGATTGGATCTTCAGGTTGGCACCTAATGTCATGTGATATCTCCGATATCTTATTCGCCCCACGTGTATATCACAGAGGTCGGAAATATTCGGCTAAGTTCGCGGGGTGAGAGCGTATTCGGGTGGCGGGTTTTTCGCACCGGGGCAGTGGCCTGTTGTTGACTGCCCATCCCAAGGTGAAAACCAGTGTTGTCCGGCAAAACCCTTTATCTCCGACTTCCTGTCGCCGTGGCTCGGGAAGGCCACGATTAGCTTCAAGCCTACACAGCTCAATTATTGTTTAATATTCGTTGCAACAAGATACACTGAATGTGCACCGTTGCATTACAGTCCTCACTTGGAATCTTGTGTACTTTAGGAAATTACCAAAAAAAACTATCTAGATTTATGAAAATTACTCTAACATTATGATTTATATAATAAAAATTGCACATTAGAATGTAACGACAGCGTTACATTATATGAACAAAGTCACATGTTTCGAAAAAAAATTAAAAAATCAGTATCTCGAAAATGGTGAGTCTTTTACTAAAATAAAATTTTGTCATATAGTAGGACATTATGTGACATATCTGCGGTTGCAGGATTATCCTTTCATTTCTAGACACCCCATACATTTTATTAGGTGTTCCAAGATGCGCGCGCATCATGAGTTCGCAGAATATAATATCATGATTCTGCAAACTCATAAGTGTAAACTCATATATAAAACAGGCAATATCTGTTATATATTAGCAAGCGTATTATTTTAAAATCAATTTTTTCTCATAATTTCGACAGTTAATATTTGAATATATGGGTGCACAAATAATGTATGTTTTTAATACATTGGTTTTCACTACTTTGGCCATTATAAAATAAATATATTTTGTAAAAGTGTGATGA
>CM061921.1:74015808-74103357 GCA_031002005.1 Vandiemenella viatica | reverse complement strand
AGAGGTATGAACATTAAAGCTGGCGATGGGAAACCTCTTTTAAAGGTCAGAAAATAGAGCTAACAGATGGAAGGAATACATTGAGAAACTGTATGTTGGGGATGACTTGAACAATAGTGTATTGGAAAAGGAAGGCGATGTCGACATGGATGACTTAGGAGATCCTGTTTTGAGGACAGAATTTAATAAAGCTATGAATGAATTGAAAACAAATAAGGCAGTTGGAATTGATGAAATCCCTGCAGAACTTCTTAAATCTCTAGGAGAGGAAGGAATCGAAAGATTATTCAAGCTGATATCAAAAAGTTACGAAACAGGAGAAATTCCAACTTATTTTAATAAAAATATCGTCTTCACAACTTCCAAAGAAAGCACAAGCTGACAAATGTGAGAATTATCGCACAATTAGTCTAACATCACATGCTTCAAAATTACTGACCAGAATAATATACAGAAGGATGGAAAGGTAGTAGAAGAGATAGTAGGTGAAGATCAGTTTGGGTTTAGGAAAAATCGCGGTACAAGGGAAACAATTCTGTCTTTAAGATTAATACTTGAAGGGCGGATCAAGAAAAACAAAGATACTTTTATGGCATTTGTTGATTTAGAAAAAGCTTTTGATAATGTTAGGTGGGACAAGATGTTCAAAATTTTAAAAAAGTCAGGTCTAAAGTATCGAGATAGAAGAATCCTCTATAAACTATATAAGAATCAAGTGGCTGTGATAAAAGTAGAGAATCACGAGAGACATGCATCAGTTAAAAAGGGTGTGAGACAAGGTTGTAGTCTATCCCCGTTAATATTCAACTTGTATGTAGAAGAAGCAATGAAGAAAGTCAAAGAAAACTTTCCATGTGGCATAAGTTTTCAGGGAGAAAAAATCAGTATGCTACGATTTGCTGACGACATTGTCTTATTAGCAGAGGGGGCTGAGGATATTGAGAAGTTATTGAATGGCATGAACAAAATACTGAAGGAAGATTTTGGACTGAATATAAATCAAAGTAAAACAAAAGTGATGAAATGTAGGAGAAATGATACCAATACTAGCAGATTAAATATAAAAATAGGATCTGATGTAATAGGAGAAGTGAGTGAGTTCTGCTAGTTGGGAAGCAAAATTACAACCGATGGCCGAAGCAGGAATGATGTTAAAAGCAGAATAGCACTAGCAAAAAGAGCCTTCATGAAAAAGAGAAACCTTTTAGTTTCAAATATTGATCTAGGAATTAGAAAGAACTTCTTAAAACTCTATGTGTGGAGCACAGCACTTTACGGTAGCGAAACATGGACTTTAGGAATACCGGAAAGAAAGAAACTTGAAGCATTTGAAATGTGGTGCTACAGAAGAATGCTGAAAATTAGGTGGAGAGACAAAGTAAGAAATGAACGAGTTTTAGAAATGATGGGTGAGAAAAGAAGTTTATGGAAGAAGCTTACAGGAAGAAGAGACAGGCTGGTAGGTCATATTTTGAGACATGCTGGATTGGTTAATTTGTTAGTGGAGGGAACAGTTGAAGGTAAGAACTGCAGAGGTAGACAGAGATTAGAATATATGAAGCAGATAATTGAGGACGTGGATTGTAAGGGGTATGTAGAAATGAAGAGGTTAGCACAGGATGGGAAGGGATGGAGGATTGCATCAAACCAGTCTAAAGACTGACGACAGCAAAAAAAAAAGTAGTATAGCAAATGTATTTGTGTAGTACTAACTTTTTGATCCTTAGCAGATGCTGGTACCAACGACGAAGTTACTCTAAGATCAACGCAGTATAATAATTTCATGCCCTGTTATTTCATTCACACGTAATATAATTATTATTTTTTCTCGTGCGTCATTATCACTTTCGCTTCACTCAATTGACGCCTGTTATTTACCCGGCGCGCCGTTACGATAGTCACGTCTATTTCTTTGTTAATGTTTTGATTTTAATTTTCTGCTCCGTCTGTGGGTAAGGTGACAGACGAGATGTTCATTATACTTTAAATCAGACCCTGTGAGTGTCAGCAATTATTGCGTTATTCCGGAGTAAACAGACATATGTATCTCCAAGTGGTGCATAAAGTTTTCTTGTGCCAAGTATCACATCGTGTTGGTGCGCATACGTAGATCCATATGTGGCTATCTCCAAATTCCGAGACACGCTTTGCCGTCGATGAATTCGACTTATTTACGTAGTCCTTATTGCATTCCAAAAAAGCTGCTTCTCTCTGAGCACACTGTGATGATGGGTTTGTGATGTCTGAATGGAAGTTATACCTTATCAGCCATTGGTAAAGGATAAGAAAATTAAAGCCACGCATACCAAAATCGGTAGTAAATATCGAACTAACTCGTACTAAATTTTATATATGATGCGAAAAAATTATTCTTCCAGATTCTCATGGGACATGGCGCAGAAATGTGCGGAAGAGATTTCATGGATAATTATAAGTACGCATGTATTGTTGGGTTAGAAAATAGTACAATATGAAGACAAGAGACTGGGATGGCTTATTAGAAAACGATACGTATGAACCACGTATATGTGGAGAACGTTGTGAACACATTTCCTCTCTTGATTAGGTATCTAACTTCTATACATCTGTGTTTCCACTTAAAAATCGATTTGTTTGCTAGTGTTCCTAAGCATCGCAAAGTTTATCACTAGGGTTCGCATTTTTAAGACAAGTCATATTATTTTACTACCTTTTTTTGAGATTTAATGCAGAATTAAACACTGATTTAACATTTCTGAGTGTATTTAAATGTATTTTACATAGCATATAAATGCATATTCCGGCCATTTTCCCATTTTTGGTCATATTACGATAACATTTGTGGTCTTATGGTCATATTTTGAGGAATAATCTGATAATTTTTTAATAGAATCTGGAATTCACTAGAAGTTATAGATGAGGAGAAATTAAGATAATTATTCGCCGAACAGTATTCCTGTTATACATTGGAAAAAAACTAATTGCCACTGAATTGGTGAGAATTAACCAGTGAAGATTTAAAGTTATACATTATTGTCACTCTCTAAACGTAATGTTCAGACCGCCTTTTAATCTCGATAATGCAGCAGTAGCATGCCTGTGTCGATCCGTGTCAATGTCTCATTGCCACCAATACTTTTGAAAATAATTCTTCAGTGAGTGTTAAATCTTCAGTGGATCAGTGAGTACCTGTTTTCCCTGAAAGTGCTAAAAGTGCGAGTTACATAAAGGAATTTGGAGAGGAGTATTTTATTACAGTCGAAAGAGATAGTACTGTAAATTATATAAAATTAAAGTGAATCAACAAATTAATTTCCCAAAAGTGTAGTGAGTGCACGGAAGCAAATTATGCAGTCTACGTGAAAGTGACACTATTAGGTAAAATAAATAATGTGTAATTGAGCATGATTTGATGTATAGTAAATTTAAATGTTTGGTCATATTTTGTTATTTTTAGGTCATATTTTGTTATTCTTAGATCATATGTACCCGTTTTAAGGTCATATTTGCCTGCATATTTCTCTATTTGTTATGTCACAAAGATCCGAACCCTATTTATCACCATAACATCAAACATCTACGAACTCGTTAGATTTTGGTTTGGTGCTTGGTCTTCGAACAAGGAAGAGTTTTTCATGATCAGACTATAGAATAGTAAATCAGGAGACACATCTCGTAATCACCAGGTTACGCACGAAACAGGTAGGTAAAAACTCGAACCGCTCCTCAGATCTACACTATTCTACCTCTGCATCTAGTGTACGGCTCCATGCGTACTCCAATACCTAGCGGCAATAACGAAGAAGGAATTCCTACAATCACTACGGAAACTTATTTCTAGGTTTTATTTGTTCTGTAATTGTGATTCAGATGCATTGGTGGATAAACTGTTTAAGAGTAGTCAGAAGAGAAAGTAGTTGCTACCAGGTCTTAGAGGAATTACAATATCTGTCTGATAAATTGTTCCAGCCCAACAGTCTTTGAATCTGCTGAGACCTGTAATAGCAGGTCATGAAGGACGTGGCCCTTCTTTGCACCTTTTCTGTACCAATAAACAATATCTTGCGATACGGACCCCAAAAATAAGGGATGGCCAAACTAACTGTTTTCTTGATGTCAAAAATAAAAGAATTCTGATTATTTTCGGTGGAGGTTCGTCGACATTGAGGTAATTAGAGCAGAGAGAGGATTGGGGACAAGGAACGGGAAGGAATTTGGCTGTGACATATTTTCTGAACCATCCCGGCATTCGCCTGCAATGATTTCGGGAAACCATGGAATCCGAATTCTGGATGGACCGACCGGGCATCGAACCCATGTCCCCGCGAATGACAGACCCAAGCAATTGACAAGTCTGCATTAAACTTCGTAGCATAACAAAACAAAGTCTATGATTTTCTCCATGTGAATTATTCATGGGTCAATTATTCCTATGTAAAATAAATTGTACTCTTACTTTTCAAAATAAATTTAGCATTATTTTTGTACGTTTGAATAAAAATGGTTTCAAAATGCAGTGTGAACCAAATTACACACTTTTAGTTCAGAAACGAAGGGAAGATGAAATAACTGAATATCTCAGTATAGAATGGGTGAAAGGTCTGCCATTGAGCCAATGCAAAAAAAACATGTTCACCATCCTGAAACTGGCAATATTGGATCAAGACCAAATTTTTTAAAATGGAAAGTGGCTCATACTGGGTGTGGTACAGGATAATAAATGAGAGTTGAATTTTATATGTTTAGGATTAACTTCTCGTCGACTTTAAGGTCACAACAGGCGGAAAAGTACTGGTGGCAAGGAACGGGAATGATTTTGGTCATGTCCTTGCTTTACTTAGTTGTTGTAGTTCATGAATTACGACGACCGATTTGAAGAGAGCCAACAAAAGTTATGTGCTCCTGATGCCAGAGGGACATATTTATCGAGATATAGCTGCAGATTTCATCGACTAATACAGTTTCACTTGGCACCCAGATCACAGAAAAACTGCCGAAAAGACTAAAACTTTACAGACAAGATTATCTCGACAGTAATCGTAGCATCCTTCTTGAAATACCGAGAACACTGCAAATAACGTTTGCCAGAAGTACATAGCCATCCAAAGCACGAATACTTCGTACCAAAGGGTGACATCGATCTATTTTTTATATATATATTATTATTGTAGGCCATTTATTCCACAGTTGTTTGTTGAATTAATAATTATTCTTTAATAATTACGCCTATATATAAGAAAAATTTCTTTATATGTAAAAGACCATTATGTTAAAATATCACAAATTACATACAACATTGTACGCTGAAGATACCTCGACGAGAGGCGAAACGCTTCCGTCAAATAAATAATATCCAACAACAGTTGTATTGGCGTAATTATTAAAGAATAATTATTAATTATTTTATTCATGTTTGTAGTTTAAATCTGCAACAGTGACACGGAATCTTCGTGTCCCATACATCAAGATCACCTCAGTTCTCTAATCTTTCGTGAAAGTCATCTTAAGATTCCTCCAACAAAACATTGTGGTAACTCTTGACCTACAATAACTGCGTCAAATCTACATCTACATCTACATATATACTCTGCAATTCACAAAATTGTGGGTGGCAGAGGGTGCTCAGCACCAAAGCTAATCTCTTTGCTGTGCATTCCAATCCCTAATGGTACGAGGGAAAAAAGAATTCATATAAGAATCAGTGCGGCACCTTATTTCTCTAATTTTATCTTTCCTGTCCTTCCGACTCAAATAGGTTCATTAGTATTTCACTACACTCCAAAGTGAAAGTGAGAGTACGCATGTTTACCAATAAGTTTAAACGAAACGTGTGTCGTCTATCTATCAGAGACTCCCAGCCTAGTCTACTAATCAGTTCTGTGACGCTTTCATAAGGACTGTAGCAAGCGGTCACGAATCGAGCGGCTCTTCTCTGTACTTTCTCTATAATTTCGATCAACCCCTTACGAAAAAGGTCCCAAATGGCACAACAATAATCCAAATGTGGACGCACAAGAGATTTGTACGCTATCTCCTTTGTTTGTTCATTACAATTTTTTAAGATTCGACCTATGAATCGCAGCCTAGAATTTGCTCTACCTACTAACGAATTAATGTGTATGTCCCATTTCATGTTCCTTTGTACTGTTACTCCCAAATATTTCATAGAATCGACCATATCAATAACTGAACTGTTTACCTCGTATTTCTGAACAATTGGATTCTTTTTGTTAGTTATGCTCATTGTCTTGCACTTTTTACAGTTTAGAGTAAGTTGCCACTCAGCGCACCAAGCCAAAATAATATCCAGATCGCGCTGAATTTCTAAGCAATCGGCCAAATTTCTTTCTTCCCTATAAATAACCGCATCATCAGCAAACAATCAAAAAAGGCTTTTCATTTTGTCTCCGAGATCGTTTATAAAAATTAAGAAAAGAAGTGGTCCTCTTACACTTCCTTGAGGTACACCCGATGTAACATCTAGATTAGAAGAACTTTATCCTTCAACGACAACATACTGCGACCGACCAGTTAGAAAATCCTTTATCCATTCACGAAGCTGATCCGATATACCGTACGCTCGAAGCTTCGCTAAAAGGCGGTTGTGTGGCACAGAGTCAAAGGCTTTCTGGAAATCTAAAAAAATTGCATCTACTTGTGAAACGTATCGATAACTTTCATTACGTCGTGTGTAAATAGGGCCAACTGTGTTTCACATGATCTTTTCTTCCGAAATCCGTGTTGATTTGTTGTAAGCAAATTATTATCGTCTAGAAAATTCATAATGTTCGAGCATATAATATGCTCCATAACTCTACTACAAACAGATGTTATAGATATGGGACGATAGTTCCCAGGATCACTTCGATCACCTTTTTTGAAAATCGGAGTTACTTGCGCGATTTTCCAGTCTGAAGGTACTTTTCGCTCTTCTAATGATTTACTGAATATATCAGACAGAAATGGCCCGATTTCCGCCGCATACTCTGAAAATACTCTTACTGGAATTCCATCCGGGCCCGGTGCTTTCCCCCATTTCATGGGCTCTAATTGCTTAACGATCTGACTGCAGAAACGCATTTCTGATAAAATTCTGTTTCTGCCTGACATGCAGCATGGCCCAATACCATTAAAAAATTTGAGTTTGATCCAAAATGGCAAGATAGTTGTCATGATGTCCCGTGAACAGTCTCAATCATCACTGGGAAATTCAGTTATTTCCTTTTCTGTTCCTGGATAAAGTAAATAAAATTCACTGTGCTATGCTGTTGCCATCAGGATGATGAGCGGTGGAGCAGGCTTGGAACGTGGGGCTCGGAGGCCAAAGTGTGCCCGCTGCAGGAACCACGGGCTCATCAGCTGGCTCAAGGGACACAAGCGCCAGTGCAGATTCCGGTCCTGCGTCTGCGCCAAGTGCTCACTCATCGCTGAGAGACAGAGGGTTATGGCGGCTCAGGTAAGGTACACACCAACCTCATCATCACTACGGCCTGATCTCATCATATGTGTTGGTATCTGGTAAACCTGCGAATCGATGATTGAAGTAATGCGTTTTTTAAGGTGAAGTTTGTAACCTTTCTACACCCACCCTTAATAATTTTGATTAATTTATTATCAATAGGACCTCTTACTGAAGATTGTCTGCATTCAGTTTGTGTAATTACTTACTAATCTTGAGAAAAAGTAGGCAGTAATAATTACAAACAAAAATTATACTGAGTTGAATGATGCAACACACTATTTAAACCAAAGTCTGTTATATTTAAGCAAATTGGATACAACGCTCGGTACTATAGACTAAAACACGTATTCAAGGAAACATGTTCATAGAAATTGTCTAGTATCCAACAGCTATACACTTAAATCATTTTCCTTGTCACAATTACTTTCAACCACATATGCAATTCCGCATGTTCATAGAAATCTTGCAGAAGTTTTCTTTCTAAATGGCTGTAGCAAGAGTGAGCATTAGTACAGAACACGAGAGAGAAAAATGGGCATACATCATTACTGGGCAGGCTTCTGGTGCAGGCAGACACAGCAATAGGTTTCACCGAGCAAAACTGAGAGAAAATGAGGGCCCTATCAGGTTCGGTGGGCCTTAAATACTCTCCGGGTAACGGTAATTGGGATTGTCCGATGTCTTCCTGAGAGGATCACTACCAACATTGAAATCCTGATTTAAAGTTGCCATGTGTACAATCTCTGCCATATGGAAGAATACACAGGCTCCATAGATACTAACCCTCACAAGAGATGACTTGTGTTCATGGGGTGGTATAAACTCAGAGCGGGACCTTCCTGCCATGCTGTCTGAACTTACAATAGCTTGCTGAACTCCATAATAAAATTATTCTAAATCAGGGGTGGCCAACCCGCAGCCCGCCTTGAACATTTTTTGGTCCGGGAGATTCATCACACTTTTACAAAATATATTTTTTGTATAATGGCCAAAGTAGTGAAAATTTACAGCTGCTTTTGAAAGCCAATTCAATAATTTAAAGTTAGACAAATCCATTTTTTAAAAAATATATATTCATTTCCCTTTATTGTTGAAATCGAGTCGGCCCCAGAATATCTCCAAATGGAACTGGTTGAATTAGAGTACAATATTGAATTAAAACACATTAAAAATAAAAATGAATCGAAAATAGATTTTTATAACACGTCACAAAAGAGAAATTTTCCAATTTCAGAAATCAGGAAAAAAAAGTTTTTAGCGCTATTGGTTCAACTTACACCTGCGAATCGTTTTATTTTTTCTTTCGAAAACGAAATGATGAAACACAAAACACCCTCAAACATAACGGACGGTAACCTGCAAACCAATTACGATGTGCAAATACCAAAATTGGGATCAATTTGCAAAAGCTAAGTGGAAGAGTGAAGAAACAAATATAGCTCTAGTAAAATAAATATTTTAATGATTTTTTTTAAATTTCATTTAAATTTAGGATTTTTTTAAACTGCTTAACGTCTCTTAACAGCGAGGTATTTAGAGACGGGAAAGGATGGGGGGCAAGGAATGGGAAGGAATTCGGCAATGGCCTTTTGAAGGAAGCATTCCGGCATTTGCCTGGAGTGATTTGGGAAACCATGGAAAACCAAAATCTGGACGCCCTGACGGGGATTCGAACCGCCGTCCTCCCGAATGCGAGGCGAGAACGCTAACCGTTACACCACCACGCTCGGTATTTCATTTTTACTGTTATATTTTTCTTTAAAATGTGCATTTAGTATCATTATTATTATATTAACTTTTTTTACATGAAAGAATAATAGTAAACACAATAATAATAGCTCATTATGTTTCAATTTTTCACTAAAAAAAAGTCTATAGTGGGTCTAAATCTAATATGGGGATATATAATTTTATACGCCGCCCGCGGAGTTATGATGCATTTCCAAAGTGACCAGCAATATCATTTGGATTGGCCACCCCTGTTCTAAATACTTCACTCCCGCTACAGCAACTTAAGATTCTTAATTAAATTTCTTATTAACTTTTTAATCCTACACCTTAGGGTCCCTAATTATAATTACTTACATTTTTATCACAATTATATGTCTCGTGGCACAAAAAGTTCTCGGTATAAATATCATTTACCGACTGAAAACGAAGAATTAATCATTCGAAGAGTTCAAAGGACTGTATCTGAAATTATTAGCAGCTGCTGAAGCGGTTCCCTATGTTGCTGAGCTATACATCCTGTACCCAGCATGCCACTATGTGCCCCGGTTTCAAGTGAATCCTCTGTTGATTGGTAGAAGCGTGAGGCAACACATGATGCAAATCCAATCCTCACCCCCCTCCGGTACCTACACAGTTATTTTGGCTAAAATAAACAGCACGTTACGTCATCATACCTCACTACTGACTTTGTTTATGTTTGAGGGACTGATGAATCCTCGGAGTTACCAATTAACTGATCTGTTCCAGAACGCTAATCACGTGTTTTCCTTTCACGATATGTCATCGTCGTGCAAAATATGAATGAAATCTTGAGCAGTATTAGAAGGTGAATTTTTCAAGTGCAACTAAATTGTAGTGATTTGAAATGTTAGCCACTTACTTTACTTTTTAGTGTCCAGACATCATAATCGTTTTGCCCAATGTTGGACAAAGTTGTCAATATCTCTTCCAGTCCATAGGTCTTCTAGTGTTGTTGGTACTACAGAGTTGATCCATGGTCTGGTGTTCTCCATATTCACATCGATCATCTGTTGTCAGACCCCATTTATACATGTTAGCTTTTACTGGAACCACTACTGTTCTTATACAGTTGAATATTATCCATTTTACCAAGTCCAGTTTTATGCCAGAAGATTCTTCCTCAAAGACTGGATACCAGTTTGGAGGATCAATATTTGTGCAATTTAGAAAACGAGTACTAGAGATTAGTCACAATAAAGAGTTGAGTGAAAATGTTACTTGCATTAAAACTATCGCCAGTTTAGCATCATGTAATATCGAATTTAATGATTATTCCATCTCTTCATACGTTTATGAGAGCGATGATTCCGGAAAAGACAGTGGATTTGCTATTATGTTTAAACGCAGCCATAATGCAATACGTCGGGAGTAAGTTTAAATTCTACTAGCTCGTACCCGCGACTTCGTACGCGTGGATTAAGAATTTTTTTGCCATAATTAAATATGGAAAGTTTTTTTTTTGTCGGCAACGGAGGCCATACAGCCAGCTCAATGTGTATTTTTCCAATGTATGGACGCCACAGGACGGACAAGACATTCACACAGACACACAACACTTAACATCCATGCCCGCGGCCGGATTCGAACCGGCGCCCTTCGGCACGTGGAGCTAGCACTCTAGCCCCTACGCTACCGAGGCCGGCTTATAGAAAGTTGTTGGTAACGAAGGATTGGTCCCAAACAATATCGAGTCGGAATAATATGACAGGAAAGCTATCACTATATCATTGTACCGTCGAACCTGTCTGTTGAAGAGAATCAATTTCCAACATATTTCTGTCACCATTCGATAAGGTCTCAAAATTTCGTGTCTACAACTGTTAATCATACTGGAAAAAATATCCTGTGCCCTTCATACCGATTTCCTTATAAAATTCCATCAAAACGATATAGCCATTTAGTCGTCAAAACGTAACAAAAAGACTGATACTTACTTCCGTATTTATAATAATATTACTGTGGTTCACACTCACACACTGACTGCGAACAACACCTGAGGGATCATTATAACGTAAAAACGTGTACACGTACAACATTGCAAGACTACCTACGATTTGCCTCGCATTGCACCCCTAACTTTCTAATATCTACAGTTTAACATTCAATCCGAATAACCTACGGCCCAGGCCTGACTCTTACGATGAAAAACAATTTTTAAAAATCTTAGCCTCCACGGAGATTTGAACCAGAGACCACAATGTTCGGAACCAAGCGCTTTAACCACTGAGCTGCCAGTCCACTACACGGAAACACGTTACGTTGATGTCCACATCCAACGTGACTGTCTATCGCCGTATTTCGAAGTTATGAGACAACATGTGTTATTTATACAAATAATTTTTCAACCAAATGCAGACAGTATTTTTCTCCTTGTTTCAAAAGATAAGTGTGCAAAGTTTCATCGAGATCGGATGAAAACTGTGGATTTGTATGAAGAACAAACAAACAAACATTCATCTTTATATATAAAGATTATCCCGATTAAGATGTCTAGCTGGACCTCTATGATCGGCTCTGCGATTATTGGATCGGTCCCTAGTTTCCGCTTAGAAATACTCATTTCTAAACGAAACAACACAAAACACATCGGATCACTGAAAGATTTCAACTTTCGGGTTAAATCGCCCTTGATGCCACATGACCTGTTTGCTTTACTAGTAGGTAAATGAACACAAATTTCTGTTTATGACCTGTTATACTTGGCTGCAAAGAATTATTTCAGGTGCTGAAATGCTTGAACATGGGTATATACAACGTATGTAACTGCCAGCGTATTCGTTGAACTTGGTGTCGGTTGAACGTGCTCTAAAAATTTATGTTGGATATTGCAACTAATAAACTCAGCGTTCCTCCAGAACTTACCGGAGGACTGAGAAATAACCCTGATCACATCTCTGAACAATCCCTTTGATACTGTGTCCTGCAGGTGTAGATCGTACACTTCTGTTTAAACTGAAGGCACAATTTCTTGACTCTAGACGAGAGCTGTGTATTCATCATGATGCTTTTTACATATCCTTGTGGTTTTTTGTCGATGAAAGCCCTGCTCTGTCATGTCAACAAAGCCTCCAACGCGCTTCTATTTGTATGCTAAGTTTGTCATCTTTGGTAAACAATTAAGTAAGTTAAAGGTGTCATTCTCTTGGAGCTGTCAGGAATTTTATTTAGGGGCAACGAGTAACTGTAACAAAGCGAACAGTAAACTGAGGGTGACTCCAACACACATTTCTCTTCCTCACTAATTTGACAGATAAAATCAGAACACTCAAAAGATTATTGACAAGAGAAGCCGTGAGCATCAGACGATTATTGAGTGGGTTGCTCTTACTTTTAAGATTATCTTATGCACTTGTGACTGATGTGTATCAAAAAGTATATGGCTGGCGCCAACAGTTTAATATGTTGTAATTAATTAAACTAGAATTTTTATTAGTTCAAATGAATTTTTTTATACTAGCGTGAAACATCAGCAGTTTATTAACGCCATGAGGTCAACATGAACTTAAATAGGAACCCGATTTTATTTGTATTTCAAGGATAAGTAGTAAGTGAAAACTGTTAACAAGCACATTAGAGATTTATCGTATGAACATGTCTGTAACTGTTTCAGTCCACAGAGGTTCAAAAATACAATCTTTCGTAGGTACTTAATCATATATTTATCATGTTCAGAACAGTTTACCATTTGCTGCGATTAATTAAAGCACGAAAATTTAAATTTGATAGTTATCAAATCACGTTCGAAACTGCTTACCATAAGCTGCGACTAAACAGAGCATGAAACAATAACTTGCATGTTATGGCTGATTTCTTTCCATTAGTTAACTTCTGGCACCATCAAGAGTCGTACGGAGTCAACCATAGAATTCTCCGAATTCTAGAGTTATTGAATATGTATAGACGATTTCATGTAGTTCGTGAAATGCAAAAAGATGAAACAAAGAGAGGATGAAAGGCTTTCTGTCACCTAATACACCAAGGGGACCACATTCTTTACGTATACATCCAACGAAAAAATTACCGTTACTAGTATCCTGACTTCATACAAGAGGTATAGAGGTTGAGCATTTAACGTAGCCATTTAAAACACAATCTGATCATTACTGCTGTATTGGAGGATAATTTTTTTTTTCCATCATCGTGCCTCAACCCAGCTAAGCTAAGCTGGGGCGTTAACCACTATGACTGCTCTTTGACATCCTCTTAAGCAGGCTGGATGTAAATACCCAAACAATTAAGTTAATACCCCTTATTACCTATGTTTTAAGGCAATGACATTTCATAAAATCGAGGATTAAATTATGCGTTCAGCTCGAATCTGTGGTTATTTATTTGTTTGGGCGTTATCTCCAGAAGAACTGTCTGCATAGACATCTATTCTGCTCATAGCGAAACATCTATCTCGTTCATGTTGGAAAGATGTATCAATTAAAAGGCATATGCATCTGAGCTGCCTTTAATCTGATATTAGACAACGCGAAAAGAGTTTCCAGTAGCGGAAGTGTCATTCAAGGTATGACTAGTTTGAAAGTGTTCGCCCACGCATCAGACGCTAATGTGTATACTAACATTTCGGAACAAAGTGTTCCCTGTTGTGGTCGAGGGAGAATTACATTTGGTTTCTGGAGACTTGCCACATGTGAAGGAACAAACCACTGGTGTGTAGTTCCGAGTTAAAAATGTGTCTTGCTGTCTCATCGCAAACCCACAATAAAATAATTTTGCTTGTTATAACCAGTTTTATCCCCACCATCACGTTGTTGTTCAGCTTCTTAGGGCACGACGAGATCGTGGTCTTTAACATTCTAAAAATTTTATATATTATTTTTGGAAGGGATTTTTCGTGACAAATCCTTTTTCTCCCTTCATACGTAACCAAAATCGATAAATGACGAACCACTTTAAAGATTAAGTTCTCCATTTCCCAATTACACGTTGAATTGTTTCTTTATAATTCGAAGCTTTGTCCGTAGAATTTTTTAACTGGATACGTCGATACAACATGGGAGATGTAATATCTTTCTCACGTCCACTCGATTCAATTAGTACTCAACATTTTAAAATAACTACACTAAAAACATTCAACAAATACAGAAACATACAATGTAACAATTCAACTGGTACTTATTTTATCCTACTTCAAACTAAAAATCTCGCTATTAAATTTTAACGCGTCATCATGTTTAATTCTCAAGGATAACGCATAATCAAAAATCATTTCATATCATTTTCACTGAGCGTCGTGGGTGAACGATAACTCTTTGGCTATGCATTCGGGTGAAAACGGCTTCAAATCCCCGTCCAACCATCCAGATATCGGTTTTCCATTGTTTACGGAAATCAGTCCACACAAATGCCGGAATGGTTCCTTCAAAAGGCCATGACAGAATTCCTTCCAGTTCGTTGCCATCCAGTGCTTTCCCGCCTCTTAATTACCTCGACGTCGACGAGGCGTAAAACCATAAAAAAAACATATCATTTTAATTTACTTTACACCCTTTATCCAAAGTGTGGAATATTCTCACCGGCCTAAATTTGCAACGTTCCTAATATACGAATCAATTTATCGACAGTATGACAGGTTATGAATTACTAGGACTTCAGAGATATTCTGAAAGTCATTATAAACTTCCAAGTATGGATCTTGTTGTAATTCATTCGTTTTTTTTTTTTTTAATTTTGTTTTTACTGATTAACGTCTCTTAACAGCGAGGTCTTTAGAGACGGGAAAGGATGGGGGGGGGGGGGGCAAGGAATGGGGAGGAATTCGGCCATGGCCTTTTAAAGGAAGCATCCCGACATTTGCCTGGAGTGATTTGGGAAACCATGGAAAACCCAAATCTGGATGCCCGGACGGGGATTCGAACCGCCGTCCTCCCGAATGCGAGGCCAGAACGATAACCGTTACACCACCACGCTCAGTAATTCATTCGTAACTACTACAAACTTCAGACTTCTGGATACTTAACTTATCATATGCATATGGATGCAACGTCTCTGTGGGTCAGTACGGTAATAGTTAGAGAACAACTGATCTAATTTGCATTCGATTTTTAACTTATAGTTTCAATATCCGACAAAGTTTTAGATTAGATAAAGAAGCTATTAATAAGTGGCAATTTTTCTAACGTAGACAACACCCTCGTATGGTGATGGGAAAGAGAAACATTAAGGAACAGAGACAATGTACGAGGCCGAATCAAAAAGTAAGTTACAGTTCCAAGTTATGGTAATTCATGAAACCATCTACACATAGTCAACACGGTTATTACAGCATACAATTTAAGTTCACTTTTCCACATAGTCCCCAACAGACTGTAAACATTTAATGGTGAGCCAAGTTTTCGATTCCGGATGCGTAGAAATCACCTCCAGTGGTATGTAACCACCCGGAGACAGCTGCTTCCACCTTCTCATCGTTTCGGAATCGTCGTCCACCGAGATCCTTTTCCAGTTTACCAAACACATAATAATCGCATGGCGCTAAATCTGGACTGTATGGAGGATGTTACCATACCTCCCACTTGAATCGCGGCAGCTGTTCGGGCGTTTGGCGGACCATGTGAGGTGTTGCGTTATTGTTCAACAAAATCAAACCGGCGCTCAATTTTCCCCGCCGCTTTTAGTTAATTGCCTTACGCAACCGGTTAAACGTTTTCGAAACGATGAGGAAATGAAAACAGCTGTCTCCAGGTGGTTACACAGCGCTGGAGATGATTTATACGCAGCGGGAATCAAAAAGTTGGTTGACCGTCCCGAGAAATGTTTTCAATCTCTAGGGTACTATGTGTAAAAGTGAACTACATTGTATGTTGTCATAGCCGTGTTGATTATGTGTAGGTATCCAGGCGAATACAGCGATCGTTTGCACAAATGCCATCACCAAATTCCTTCCTGTGCCTAGTTTAATGTCTTTTCCGCCTCTAATGATCCTGACGTTTAAAAGGCGCAAAGCCACTAATAAAAAAAACCTCAGGTCAGGTATGGTCCCAGTAAAAACGAACATGTAAAGGTGAGGAATTATTAATGAGGATGATATATACTGCGACTGTGGAACAGCTCAACTACGGAGCACCTGGTGGCAGGGGCGGATCCAGGGGGGGGGGCTTAAGCCCCCCCAAAAGTATCTATGTCCACCCCCGACATTGTTATTTTGGAGACTTTTTTTTATCTCTACGGATTTGAGGCCCGAGGAGGCTATCAAGACTACCCCATGGCCGACTCAAGCGCCCCCCCCCCCCCAAAATACCAAAATCCACCGAAGGCAAGCCCTCCGAACCAAAATTCACTCAAGTCAAGCCCCCCCCCAAACCAAAGTCCGCTCAAGCCCCCCCCCCCCCAAAATCAAAATCCTGGATCCGCCCCTACCTGTTGGTCTGTACAAATTGTCGTGCCACATGTACCACCGACTACCTATGGACTCACAAGAGAGAAGCACGTGACATAGCTCAATACTGGGCTGAGAAACTTCTAGTTTTGGACACGAAAAAGTAAAACAGTTAATGAGTAATTGTATAAATGAGTGAGGCAATATTTTACTGCATGTTACCAGAATATTTTTCTTATGATACTTATTCACAGTTCATAACCACTGCCCGGGTATGCCTCTCCATTTTCCTCTCTGTCTCTACCAACTTCGTCACCACCTGTATACTTTTCTCTACTGACACTTCCTCCATCTATTCCTTGATGTTTTTCTGGGATTTATTTCGTGTATCTAGCTTGGTATTCTATGTTCACCCATTATTTTAACCACGGTGGTACTGTAGTTGTAGCTAATCCCAATCTTTTTCATTTACATGACCGCAGAACGGCAGTCAAGGGGCCAGTTGCCCCTTTCTACGTAACACCAACAACTATCTAGTTATATTGTGCTATCTCGAAACGGTTGTTGATCTTAAATTCAGAGGTACCAAATTCCTCCCCTTTTATTAATTTATGTGGATAACAGGATTTAACCAGACGATGAATGCATAACAGCAACCGTTTGCTACATCTGATGTATTTTTTTGGACTGGAGTAAATGATTATTGGACGGTTGTTCCTCTGGAAGCCATTAAAAAGTAATTTAAAACTGCAGCCAAGCGAATAAAGCCAGATAAGGAAAAGAGAGGTGACGCCATCTATTAATATACACTGCCTGAAAAAAAAAGGGTGAAGCAACCAGAATGAGAGGAAGAAAACGAAATTACACTTTGCGGATTGAGAGGATATGTGATCTTATTTCAGTGATTATATAATCGAGTCAAATTTACAAACAACTTGGAAGTATGAACCCACTTACCAGTATGAAGTTGCACCCTCTTTGCCAGTATGCAAATGTCATAAAACCACTGTGTCCTCTCTTGAGTCTTGCAACAGAACTGTTGGCTGGATGGTGAATCCCAGCAAAGTAGAAAATATACAATGATCAGCCAAAACATTGTGATCACATATTTACTAGCATATTGGTCCACCTTTCGAATGCAATACAGCAGCGGTTTGGCGTAGCATGGATTCTACAAGGCCTTGGTAGGCTTCCAGAGGTATCTGACACCAGATTTCTACATACAGGTCACGAAATTCCATTAAATTACGGGCCAGCAGTTTTTGGGCGTGGCACTGGGAACGAGCATCTCGGAAACGGAGAGGTTTGTTGGCTGTTCGCGTGCTACTGTAGTGAACATCTATGGAAAGTGTTTGAAGGAGTAGGCGACCATGTGGTGGATACCCACGCGACAACACAGAACGTGGAGGTCGGAGGATTGCCCGCTCTGTAAACCAGGATGGAGGGGTGATGTGTGGCTGATCTGACAGAAGAGTACAATTCTGTTGCTTACAGAAGTGTTTCAGAGCACAAGACTCGCCTACTCGAGGTTTCACCGTCCTTCAAACACTTTCCGTAGATGTTCAGTACAGTAGCACGCGAACAGCCACAAGCCTCTCCGTTTCCGAGATGCTCGTTCCCAGTCGCCGCACCCACAAACCAGTGGCCCGTAATTTAAGGGAATTTCGTGACCTGTGCATTGAAATCTGGTGTCAGATACCTCTGGAAGCCTACCAAGGACTTGTAGAATCCATGCTACACCGAGTCGCTGCTGCATTGCGTTTGAAAGGTGGACCAATATGCTAGTAAGTAGGTGGTCATAATGTTTTGGCTGATCAGAGTAGAAGCGTCATCAAAAATTTAAATGCCAGTGGAATCAGTCGAAAGTTTTTTTATTGATCCTACGAAATATCTTCGACAGCTTTTGGTTTTTCTTGCAGACGTCTCAGTTCAGACAGCAAATATTTTGATAAATTCCAATTGTGGCAGTATGGTACTTTGCGGTCTACTAGTTACAACTAGGTATTGAGGTTAATCACCAATAGAAATTAGCAAACCTTATCCAAAATAAAATCTACTCATAACCGTTGGCTTGTATGATCATTACAAACTTTCGAGACCGGGTTAAAAGGTAAGCATAGTTATACTTCCGCTACCGTTTGTGTGGGACTCACAATTTAATTACTTCCAGTAAAGAGAATCTGTATTCTGCTAACAAAAGATTCACAAAAAATTGTTGTTTCTTGCGTTCTGGTGTGGCTCAAACACACAAAACAACTGTGTGATAAAGAGAGTAATGTCACTTCATTGGTTTCCAACCGCTGTGATGTTACCGCCACTACACGTTCGGGAATGGAGGCTTCCAAGAAAAACCGACCGATTCTTAGGGAACATGTCCGCCAACCCATAAACAGGCTACAATTTTCCAGTTATGGGAAAATCAAGTAATTGTATGTGGATTGGTTCTCTGAATAGTCAACCATATTCTTATTTTATGTTGATAGGATGGCTACGTTTAAACATTAACAAGGCTGTACTTCGAGAAGATTTTTTTTCCTATTCCTTTACGCCTCGTCGACTTCGAGGTCATTAGAGGCGGGAAAGGACTGGGGCACGGAACGGGAAGTAATTCGGCCATGGCCTTTTGAAGGAAGCATCCCGGCATTCACTTCGAGAAGAAAGCTGTAGATATATACAGAATTATTTTTTAAGAGATAATGTGAAGCTAATCGCATAAAGTCTCTTTGCGCACATTTCTTAATGTCCATATGTAACAACGTCCCAATTTTTGTCTCCATCTTTGATTTTAGCCTGGGACACCTTCCGCAGCGCGGGGACTCTATTGAGAAACTGTAGAACAACGGTGTTTAATTTAAAAATTCTATTTTTTAAATAAAAATAATTGGTTTGGATTGCGCAGCGTCTTTGCAACTACAGAAAGCAGGAAAACAATATGCGATTCAACATTGTACGATAGTGATAATTTCTGATTTTACTTCAAGTAAGATGTACGTGGAATAATTGTTTTCTCACGTCCGCGGGCGTTGAATGATAGCTCTCAGGATGTGTTCTGGAAAGATGATGGGGCACATTTTAAGACATGTGGGATTAGTAAAATAAGACAAAGATTAGAATGTATAAAGAAGATAACTGAGGTCAGGATAGGTAAGAATTTAAAGAAATACTATTACTACTACTATTACTATTACTCCGCGATTCACTAAAAGTGTGTGGCGGAGGGTGCATTGCACCTATCCGGGAAGGTAATGGTTTGGAAGGGATATACGGGATATGGCAGGAGGCGCCCATGGGCTATTGTGAGGAACCATCCCAGCATTCGCATGGAGCGATCTGGGGAAACCATGGAAAACCCAGATCAGGATGGCCAAAATACTTTATCGAAAGCTACTCCTGTCGGATTTTGTGTTTAGTCGCCCGGTAAATCCTTTCTATTCCACTCCCTAATCGCTCGTGGAAAAAATCAGTACAGAAATGAATCGGCTCTGGCCCTGATTTCTCTTATCTTATTTTCGCGGTCATTCTGGGATATTAATGTTGCTGGTAGCAATATTTGTTTACTGTCATTCCGAAATACGTCAGTCGATAATTTTTCAATTAGCTTCTGTCGAGAGCAACGCCTTCGGTGCTCCAGGTCTTCCTAACCTAACTCCTTCAACATCGCACTTTACGCTTTCCCTCCAACTATATATGCCTGTCACGAATCAGGCGGCTCTTCTTTGGACCATCTCTAATGCCTCCATTAATCCCTTTTGATGGGGACCCCATACAGAGCAACAATATTCTGAGAGAGGCCGCACTAGTGACTTTTATGCAATCGATTTAACGTCCGGAGTGCATTGTTTTAAATTACGACCTAGAAATCGAAGCATACGATTTGCTTTCCCAATTACATTCTCGATATGCTAATTCCATGACAATTATTACGAATTGTTACCCCTAGGTATTTAGCGGAATCTACCGTTCTAAGGACAGTGCCATTAATAGTATATTCAAAGCTAAATGGTGTCACCTTTTTACTTACATGCATGACTTGGCACTTTTTAGCGTTTAACTCCAACTGCCAATCTTTACACCGCGCAATTATTTTCATAATATCGTCTTGTAACAAACGCAGTCGTCCTGGGTTGTGATTTCACTATAAATAATAGCATCATCGTCAAATAATCTTTTCATCCCCCTTATTATGTCGCACAAATGATTAATGTATATGAGAAGTAAGAGGATCAATCACGGGTCTTACCGATTTTGAGGACCAAACGTGCATCAGAATTCTGTTATCTCAGAAGCGTCCTCCTAAGTATTTCTAATATTAAATCTGCAACATAAAACTTTTGTAATATTTAAAAGTTCGCTCCTAATAACAGTTATTAACCATGTGTGCCAGCCTGCGATAGTGGTTTCAACCTGCAGTGAAATAGAGCAAAAGCACGAATAATCATCTATTTTCGTTTAGGATCCACCGCTGACCAGGAGCAAAGTGTATTCTTCGCGATTAATTTTTGGAATGGGATGAATAGTCAGTTTTCTTTGAGGTCCACCGACTATTAGATGGAGAGGCCTGAAGCCGTTAATAATCACCTGTCACCACTTTCATTTCAGGTCAAGGGGAAGATGCCGGAAACCATCACCTGTCAAGATAATTAGGTCGTTAATCACTGCGGCGGAATATCTTTGTGAGCCACTGCTGTCTTTCTCTAACTACTTGTAAGTGTGCGACCTGACTATACACCTGCGAATAATAAGCTATTGTTCAGTAATTTAACAACAGTATAATTTCTACAAAGCGGAACAAAAATGACACAAAGTAAAGCATTATAAGTCAAATTTAATTAATGCAACATGACAGTAATGTGTTCGTAAGATATCAGTTTATACCCAGAAAATTAAATTAATTTTTAAGCTACTGAAAGTAATACTGAATGTATAACATGGGATAATCAGCCAAAGGTTTAAACAAAATAAAGCATAAAATAAGGTTTGATGCAGCATATAACTGCCTTTACTACAGTAACGAATAAAAAAAAACTTATTAGGCTGCAGCTATCGGTCAAATATGAGTGTATAAATTAGAAACAATTTTTTAGTGACTTTCTTATTCAAAGCCAAAATAAATAAAAAAGAATTGATTCCAGAAAAAATAATCAAAATAAAACTAATATCGAAATATAAAAGTATAGAAAATATGTAAAAATTAAACAATTAGATCGCAGTCCACGCTTGCGTAGTTGTGTAAATACTGCTTGTCAAATCAAGCTATTAACCCGTAAATAGGATTCAGACAATTGTTATAGTGTTTGGATGATTTGTACTGTATAACTAAATTTTACTCCATAGAAACTGTTTGGTATCAGCACTTCTATTTGCATAGTGGGAAGTGGACTCTAGACCTATGACGTAGAATCGCGATAGTTTCCAGTAGGCAAAATATTGTACTCGTGGAAACAATAGAGACACAACTGGCTGGTGGTGTAAAGTGGACACAGAAATTTTTTAATAGCTGTTAGCGTCCAAAAATTAATTGCAGCATACAGTATCTTCACTCCAAATCACTACAGGAGAATTCCGGAATGATTCCTTCAAAAAGTTATGGCTAAATTACATCCCGTCACTTGCCTCTAATGATCTCGATGTCGACGAGGAAGAAAGCCAGAAGCGAATAAAAAGTATACTGACGGGACATTTGTGTTGTATTTATAAAGCTCTAACGATGATTAGGACCAATAATTATGTCTCATCAACTTCATTATGGTCCTATTAAACAAACTTCAGTTTCAAGTTTTTCAGTCTGAATTGTAACTTCATTTCGCGTTTGTGATAATAGCAATTCATTAAAAAAATCTACTTCAGTGTTGGTATTGAGCAAAACCATTTTAATATTAATTGTGAAAATTGATTAGTTACTATGAAAGTTAAACTATTCTTAATCATAACATATAAATGATGATTTTCCATTTCCCCAGCCCATCAGGAATACTTTTCAGAAGAAAGTTCAGTAGTATCAATCAACCACTAGAAAGATTAGTTTAAAAAAAGAAGTTTTAGAAAACATAAAGATTTCAAAAAATTAATGTGATAATAAAGAAATTACAAAACTTATGCAACTAACTACACAATTTCATGTATTCCACGTAATTATTTCCAGAATTAACGCACTTATACAAAAACAAAAATGTTAAACTCAGCCACAAATAAACATAGGTAACCTTATATTAAGAATATGGAAAACACGGTAAACCTTTCTAATATATAACACTTTACAGAGCTGAAAGAACGGAGTTTAACTTCCTATACAGACAAAAATGGTTATTTTCTAACCTGATGAACTATCAAACACCAGTCTGCACTGAACTAATTGTTATCGTTTTGATGTGGAAAGTTGATGTCTTATATATTTTTGAATAAAAATCCCTCTTCTAACAACTGTTTTTTCAATAAAAAACAGTTGTTAGAAGACGGATTTTTATTCAAAAATATTTATGCAACAACTGCGGAACATGGCCTACAACAAGATTACTGTTGATATCTTATGTTATACGAAATACGGAATAAAAATAAACATCGAATAAACAGTCAAATGTAATGATTTTTTATATTGTTTATGGCTTTACTCCTCGTCGACGTCAAGATAATTAGAGGAGAGAAAAGACTGAGAGCAAGGAACGGGAAGGAATTCGTCCATGATCTATTGAAGGAACCATCCAGACATTTGCCTGGAGTGATTTGGTGAATCCATGGAAAACCCAAATCTGGATGGCTGAACGGGGATTCGAACCCGCGTCCTCCCGAATGTGAGGTCACAGCGTTATCCAAACATAATGAGAACATGTTGAGGAGACGGCAGGAAATTCGTGATGACAGTGAAAAGGTCAATTGGAATGTTTACAATGAAATAAGAGGAAGGACGGTTTCAGCTGGAAGAAACGATTGTTAATCAATGGAATTACTTTAGGACTAATAAAATGGATTGCGAAATGTTTCGTATTGGGCATCCTGCTAAGTGAAACATGCACTATGAGGCAAATAAATAGTTATAAGATTCCTGGATGTGAATCTGCAGAAGAATGGAGAGAATGAATTGTCAGGGCAAAGTTATTCAAGGCTCTAATGATATCAGATGAACAAATAGAACGCTCGGGACATGGCTCATGATGTGCAGCTCCCGTTGCAATCTTCTTTTAGAGCGATACAGTTCACCATATCGATTTCTTTGCCAAAACTAAAGGAGATATAGGTGGATTACTTCAATTTACTTTTTCCTACCAGCGAGCCGTCCAGAACAGCGTTCCTATTCGACAGACGAATCGCCATCAATAGCTTCAAATTCCATCACTCCAAAATCGCGATTCTTGTGCTCTGAAAGACTTCTGACCTGTGCGTAGAAATCTGGTGTCAAATACCTCTGAAAGCGTACCAAGGACTTGTAGAATCCATGCTACACCGAACCGCTGCTGTATTGCGTTCGAAAGGTGGAACAACATGCTAGTAAGTAGGTGGTCATAATGTTTTGGCTGATCAGCGAATCTTTCCGGCACCGGAGCCGGAACCACTAACCAGCAATCCCAGTGTAGAATGTCAGACACAGTTGCTGCGCCGTAGCTACCTCAGCTTTGAGGAGAGTCCTAGCACAATTATACAGCAAAAAACAACTATACAGGTATCATGATTTTTTTGAAAATTAAAAGCCACCCCGGTCGAGTTCTTACACTGTTATTGGCAGAAGTAAAGCTCGGTATTCCCTTTCACGACTCCGCACTAAAATTGAGTACGCTTAGGAGGAAAACGTAACCCCACATCTACGCAACAGGCTGAGTCCTCTTCTCAGAGTCAACATCGTTTCAGAGTTACATGAAACCACTCATCCATTTCGTAGTCAGTCACTCTACGAACTGAGGTAACACTACGAGTAGGTTCTGGTGCGATATGCATCCGTCATTACATACTGCGGAGGTAGCTGTTGTCCTGCTACAGGCCAACATACAGTAGTACAATCTGCTCTTGGTAGGAAGGTATGAACCATCATTGCATCTAAGCTGCACGTACCCAAGCGCAAAATTGTTAAAAGGCCAAGAACTGAGAACAACAAACTGGTGATACTTGGTCTTAAAGTAACTACACAATGTTTAACCGGACGCTTCTGAATAAACAGGACTTTGACATCATGATCACAATACTATCTGGACACACAAACGATTTGTTTGAAGATAGCGCTACCCTTTAGCATACGATTCTAAGCTAAGCTGTAGGTAAAACCAACTGTGAGAACCAATTTGTCATTCTAAAATACCCTTACAAGAACAATAAAATTCTGGCTGAGCTTTAAAACAGTCTACCGTTGTCATCTGATTTCACACCGATAGTGCAAAAACGAATATGAGATAATAAGAAGTGAATTTGATATTTTTGTTACGAATAGAGATCATACATAATGACAGCGGAACTTGTTGTCGTATGAAAAGTCTTAAAACGCATCTTGAATTCGCACAAAGTTCTCATAATCGTATTCAGATCTAGCATCAATTGTTGTAAAAACTTTACACCACACAGTACCGTTGAAGAACTACTGGAAAAAGGCACAAACTTCCGTTAAATCCTTAATATCAACAATTCCTTGTGCTTCTTCCTGCTAAAAGCTTTTGTGATCGATTGTGTGAATTGCAAGTACTATTTCATATGACAAAATACAATACTGTTGGACGTTATCACCAGCTGTAGCTGATGGGTGAAATGTGGCTGGTTACAGAGTAAGCGGATGAGGCCAGAGAATAGAGTTACTAACCAAACACGTCGCATAATGCACGCCTAATGAAACTATATCATCTGGCAGCTCCCACATGGGCTCACGGGATATCTGATCTGCTCTCCACGGCCACAACCCACTAAATCCAATTCTCCTGCACCATGAGCCAACCGTTAGTATATCTTTGTTGGTATTTCCTTCTTCATTTTTTTTATTTTGATGCGTATGGTAGCTAATGATACGGTGCCTAAAAAATTCAGAAGAGCCTGTAACTAAGGGGCCGGCCTCGGTAGCGTAGGGGCTAGAGTGCTAGCTCCGCGTGCCGAAGGTCGCCGGTTCGAATACGGCGGCGGGCATGGATGTTTAAGTGTTGTGTGTCTGTGTGAATGTCCTGTCCGTTCGGTGGCGTCCATACATTGGAAAAATACAATATATATACGGTAAGACGACTTATACACTGAAAGCTATAATAATTACATTGAGCTGGCTGTATGGCCTCCGTTGCCAAATGCTATTTAAAAAAAAATGTAACTAAGGGAGCGTTCATAAACCACGTAGCTCCATTTTGGCCTCCTTTGACCCCCTCCCCCCCCCCCCCCACGTGGCCTGACGTGGCTTTTGCCTCTACCCTCTCCCTTACCGTATCACGAAGCTTTTTTCCCTATTGATTCCAGAAAACATTTTGTGCAGTTTTCTTTGGTCATACAATACATACAGACATAAATGACGGAAATAAATATTCACATGCTTTTGTGTGTTGACAAATAATATGAATGGAAAGCTACGTGGCCTGGCTCGGTTTCCCCAAATCACTCCAGGCGAATGCAGGGATGCTTCTTTCAAAAGGCCATGGCCGAATTCCTTTCCGTTCCTTGCCCCCATCCTTTCCCGTCTCTAATAACCTCGACGTCGATAAGACGTAAAGCCATAAGTTAAAAAAAATGAATGGTGGAAATGGTCTCTATCACTTTATCACTGGTGATAAAACGTGAATTACCCACATCACACCTGGAAGCAGGCAGCGGACTTTACAGTGGCGGTATGCTGGTTGCCGTCGTGCAGGGATGACTAAACAGGTTGGTAAAAGCTGGTATTACGATTCGACATATGCCTCAATTTAAATGGGAACTGCGCAGAGAAATAGTCTAATACTATAAATAAAGGTATTCAAAAATTCTTTCTAATTTTTTTTCAACCATTTCTTAGTTTCTGGACGCGCCTCGTGTATTGTGCTTAGTGGCATCGACGTGGCATGGTCACTGATGATTTTACACACAGTGAATTTTCCCTGCGGTACTTATTGTACAGAACGCCGAATGCGACTCGGGTGTTCATTTCGAAGGAAGATTCTCTGTCTTGTGGGGTCCAGAGCACAGTACTTTTTTTGTTTCCTTTTACTGGCATTCAGGCTAAAACCCAAACACCTAAAACAATCCTATATTTCAGCAACCTCTTCATCTCAACATATTCCCTACAACGCACGTCCTCAATTATCTGCTTCACATATTCCAATCTCTGTCTTCCTCTACAGTTCTTACCTTCGACTGTACCCTCCACTAACAAATTAACCAAACCCGCATATCTCAAAATATGACCTACCATCTTGTCTCTTCTTTCTGTTAGATTCTTCCACAAGCTTCTTTCCTTACTAATCATTTCAAAAACAAACCATCGGTCACGTGACCTTTGATTTCCCACTTCAGAGGATCACCGATAGACTTTATTAATGTTTCAAATAAAGTTCTACATTGGCTGCACCATGTTAATTTTGAATTTTAATTATAATTTAATGTTACATTGTATTATTGATTTTGTGCCATGGTTGTAAGCTAAATAAATAAATAAATTTCCAAAACACGCTCATTTCGTACTTTATCTGTCCACTTAATTTTCAGCATCCTTCTATAGCGCCACATTTCAAACGCTTCAATTTTTCTTTTTTCTGTTAAAGTCCATGATTCGCTACTATAAAGTGCTGAGCTCCACACACAGAGTTTTTAAAAACTTCTTTCTGAGTCTTAGATCTATATTTGAAACTAAAAGATTTATCTTTTACATGAAGGCTCTTTTGCTAGTGCTATTCTGCTTTCAACATCATTCCTACTTCGGCCATCAGTTGTAATTTTCTTCCTAGTCGATGGATTCTGTGCACGAAACATGTCAGTGTCTGACTAGATTGCAAGATAACAAGCGTCGTCTGAGCTAGTCCTTAACTGAAGCAGGTGGTGTTTGGATATTCGGTGACGTCATCTTGTCTCCGATTCTGTTACCCAGACGAACAGCGGTAGCGATGCATACGTCTCTGGATATAAAGTGTATCTTAATGAGCTGCTAGCTATGTAATCGGATGCAGCGAACGTAATTGTTTTTTTATTAAGGATAATTCAACATTGCAGTTTGTATTAAATGTCATTTACCAGCGATTATAATACAGTATATTGCAGTGTATTGAAGCTGTCAATAGCACTCAGTATCCTATTTTCCATCGCAGGCGG
Organism: Vandiemenella viatica; assembly: GCA_031002005.1. NCBI lineage: Eukaryota > Metazoa > Arthropoda > Insecta > Orthoptera > Morabidae > Vandiemenella > Vandiemenella viatica. Next base: position 74,075,605 of record CM061921.1, on the reverse strand, counting down.
TTCCTCCAGTCTTGATCTTATAAGTTCCTGTCAGCCATCATCATGTCATGTTCTTAGGTATCCCCTTTTCTTCTCTCAGTTAGAACGCATTCTAACATTTTTTTTTAGCTGTATATTTTCATTTATGCGACGCAAATGACCAAACCAACGTAAAATAATTTCTATATTAATTATTTCCCAAAAATCCTGATAGATTCTCCACAGAAGCGTGGAATAAATTGAAACATTTTCAAAATATGACTCTATTTTTCGATGTAACACCCGTAAAAGTTACTCTAAATATATAGTTTTAGAAATAGTTAAGAAAAAAAGTTTTGCATTCATCCATAAATTCTCTTTGGTACATATTTGTTTTTCAGGTAGATAAAAACTTGAAGTATTGAACCAAAATATTAAAGCTATAGTTCAACACGTTGTGAGCGTATGTGCAGAGCCACTGAAAACTCTTACCATTACGTATGTGTTAGTTTTTCCCTATGGCCATCTATGTTTTGGCACGCAATTCAGATACACTCAATACATATGAAAAAATACCGTGTTGATGCTTTCAACGTGGTTTGAAACAGTTGTCGAAAATGTTGATATTGTTTACCAAATGCGAAAAGGGAAAATGATTATTTTATAAGGGTTGGCTTGTATCTCTCCTGGTTGATTGATCTCGAAAGTGAAAAACTGAGATGCATAGACTAATCTACTCCGAGAATAACTTTTATCAATCAGCTTCTCGTTTTAAAACTCTTTTCTTACTAATATTGTACACCATATCAACACCGTAGTCATTAATACGACGATATTATCGAATGTATCACTATTTGTAACTGGTGTAATTTGTTATGAGTAGAGACCGGATTATATGCAACACAGAAAGCTATAAATATGCATGAAAAATGCTTAAAATATGCATGAAAAGTGTCAAAAAGTGTTTAAATATGCAACATTATGTAATATAAAAATAGTAATTTTTAGATTTTTTATTTCAAAATCAGCATGCAATTAGTAAGTAGTTGAATAACATATTTATAAATTAGACAATTAATAATTATTTAACCTTTTTTTTTTACTTTTGTAAACGTAAATAATCGCGTACTGTTCTAAATATTCCATAATAAGATTGTTGTTTCAATCTCTCAAAATATTTTCATAAGTGGATATGCAACGCTCCACATTCACTGATGTAACTGGGTAGTATTTGAAATTGGGTGCTGTGTTAGCAGTCATTGTTTCTGGAAAAAGTTCACCTGTCCCATTACTAAAACTATCAATTTGACACAAAGGTTGAAAACCTGGATTATTGTTCAAAATACTTTCAAGCTTCACTTTAAGTTTACACAAGAATACCTCTGGTAAAGCAGATTTTACTCATTAACTGAACAGATTCATTCAACGTCAAACCTTGAGTTTCAAGCTTTTTAATACTCGCTGGTAGGTAGGAAAAATGAGTACTAATCACAGCTATGGTTTTAATACTAGAATTGTTAAATGCTTCCCTGTACTGACAAACTGTCATAGCCTCTCCACTGTCAAAGTCGTTTGCTACACCTTTAATGTTCATTGTAAAACAGTGCAGCTTCAGCCCAAGTCGCCCATCGAGTTACCACTGGTTCCGGAAGTAAAGGCACATTTGACAATTTTTGTATAGGCATTATTACGAGAACGTGCCTTTGTTAATGAAATCGGTCTATATACATTCCCAAAAGGGGGTCGTAGTTCTTCAGCGAGTCGTCGTAGAGTAAGAGCTGTGATGCTAGTAGGTTTTGCGGGCTACAACGTAAGATTTTATTTATTAACTACGTACACTACCGAAAAATATTGTAAATATAGCGAAAATATGCATCATCATTTGGTTTTAGATGAAATATGCAAATAAACTTTTAAAATGGGCTTAATATGCAAATGCATATGCAAACATGCAAATGCATATAATCCGGTCTCTAGTCATGAGATATACTCTATGTGAAGTATGTACTCTGAGGAAGGTAGTATAGAATCAAGTCAGCGTTGCGCTAAATAATTTCGGCAGACTTTGAATCAGCCATGAGGAATTCTGGATCGTCAGTGAAAGCGTTAGAGGCTACAAATCAAGTTTGTTATATGTGCCTCTTTTTACGTGTACGTCAATTACTTATGTAAACAACATACAGACTCTTAACTACAATATGGCTTAAACGATAAAACATAACAACTCTGCAATGTCTGTTTTTGTTAACACTTTATGAGTCGTGGAACTGTAGCTAATGTCACTTAAGCAAATAACAATGGGTTGAAAAAGAATAATTAAACTTTTTTAACATAAGAATTGGAATATAAACAAATACTTTGTTGTATGTTATTCAAAACTGCTGCTGGAAATTACTATACCGTACTAGCCCAGCAAAAGCTAAACAAGAAATGACCGCTGGAAAACATTGTTATAAATTAGCCCAGCTCATCTATTTTAATCTGTGTATCGAGAAAGAAAGTATGATTTGAACAAAAAACGTCTGTAACACATTTACATTGAATCTGGAAGTTTATTAACTAGAAGGATTTTCTCCCACATGATACAGCTCTAGTAGCATATCCATTAGAATTCACCTTTGTAAAATTATTTGTGAGCTTTCAGTTACTTGTCAGGTATCCGTTTATTTCTGTTAACACATTACGTAACTTTTTATCAACAGTTCGTATAATTTATTAATCATATCGCTGTTAATATTTACTAGACACTTATCTATTGACAAAGGCGAAATAATCATAAACTGCTCCCTTACATAGACTTAGGAATACTGTGATTGGTTGGCGCAATTAATGGCAAATCTATCACAAATTTGTTTGCCTTAAACGGGTAAAAGAATAGTTGTTCTTATCGTATTAAAGATTTAATTGCTAACTTGTTTAAAATAGGTTTCATTTATATATCAGCTCGCTGTTGAACTGAGGCCAGTGAAATGAAGTTCAATTTTGGTTCAGATTGTTGAGTCCACGCATACAAGAAGGATCATTATAAAATGTTATTCATAACGAACGGATAGCAAATTTTCAGCGTAAAAATATGAGAGTGATGCAGTCTGTTGAACAATCAGTGCGCAAAGTCGAAGCAATACTGAATTACACAGGATTCTGCAGCAAGATAAATCACTTTTATGTATGTTTGAGTTAAAACAGAGTAAGAAAGAACCGCAGACCCACAAAATCCTTAATTCCGACGTCAATAGACTTTATTGAGTGTTTACCTAACAAATCTTACTCGTTAGTCAAATAGGTAAGAATATTTAATAAACGATATAAAACATTCAGTTTCGAGAGTCAGTCGTTTTATTTTGGGATCACCGGTCACCAGCATCTACTAGCACACATTAGCAGCTTGTCACAATAAGGAATAGTTTACAACAATTATCAAAATGTAATTTACCAAGGCAACCCGAACACCTTACCGAGCGTGGTGGGTGAGCGGTTACCGCTCTGGCATAACATTCGGTAGGACGTAGGTTCGAATCTCCGTCCGGGCATCCAGATTTGGGTTTTCCATGGTTTCCCCAAATCACTTCCTTCAGAAACCCATGGCCGAATTCCTTCCCGTTCCTTGTCCCCAGTCCCATCCCAACTCTAATGACCTCGACGTTGGCGAGGCGTAAAGCCATAAGCAAATAAACCGAACAGCTTCGAACTTTGCACAATTATTAGCCTTTCGTCCTATAATTTTATACTCTACATTTCATACAAAAATGTGGATCGCAGAGGTTGCTTTACACCAAAACTCATATTTACTTTTTCCAATCCAAAAGACTACTACAGAAGAAAGAATTCATATAGGAATTAGTATCTAACCGCTGAACACTCCAATATCTAACGGCAAGAGAGAAGGAACAATTTATATCAGCACCAGTACGTCACCTTAGTAAAATAGTCCACTTACTTTTGCGGGATATGCGCTGTTTGCAACGATGTTTTATTTCCGACGTTCCGGCGCCCAACCTGGGGTTTTCATCAGGGCTGTTTGGAATTGATGTATCCCTTCTTACATCTGCTAAAAGTATAAAATATTATAATACGTCACCTTATTTCTCTGAACCAACTATTCTGTCATTGCGACCGACGTACGTTGGTAAAAGATTTATTTTACTGCATTCGTAAATTACAGGCTTGTTCCCATGTTATTCAATAAATTTATGAAGAAACTGTATTGTCAGAAACCGGAGAATCCCAACCCAAGGAATGTGGAAAGCGGCTTCTTTCCTTCACGTTGTGATACTATCAATCCGTCCCTTCCGATATGGATCCCAAACGATACAACAATGTATATCGTGTAATAGTGTCGTGCAAATCGCCGTCTACTTCCGCTCGAACTTTCTCGGTTATTCCTATGGCCACTCAGACGAACTGTGACCGCTGGAAATTCCCCAGGTCAAACGAAGGCTCGGTGGACTAACGAAGGCTTGGTGGACTAACGAAAGCTCTGTGGACTAACGAAGGCTAGGCAGACATACGAAGGCTTGGCAATGCAGGAATTGCGCGTAGTGTCTTTGTCACTTGCACCACGCAATATGGATGGTACATATATCTTTTATTTTATTTTTATTTTTTTTTTTTTTTTTTTAACAGTTTAACGTCCCTCTTTAACAACGTGGTCTTTAGAGACGGGAAAGGATGGGGGCAAGGAATGGGAAGGAATTCGGCCATGGCCTTTTGAAGGAAGCATCCCGGCATTCACCTGGAGTGATTTGGGGAAACCATGGAAAACCCAAATCAGGATGCCCGGACGGGGATTCGAACCGCCGTCCTCCCGAATGCGAGGCCAGAACGCTATCCGTTACACCACCACGCTCGGTGGTACATATATCAGATAAACCTGAACTTAACTGTACGGCAGAGGCATTATCGAATCTGTAGTATATCAATGACTACTACCAACGTTTTGTGTATGTTCTATCAATTGAATTGCCGTAGACATGAAGTGCAAGTATGATTTTGATAAGCATTTGAAAAGTATTACAAACCATGAGATCAAAAAACAGTGCAACGAAAACCATAACATAAATAAGTAATTTATAGTTACTTACATACATTAAGTATGTACTAATCGTCATTTAGTGCATTATGATGTAAACGGAGGTTTCCAATATTTGTTGTAAGTATTTGTGCCAGTTAATACACATCATTACACTCATTTTAATGACAGCTGATATCACACTCATACGCGATTGTAAATAACTAAAAGAACATCGTATGTTCAGGAGAAAGATTGTTCCACTTTTATGAAATTCTAGAAAATCGCCAATCTGACGATTTTTATTTTTGCATTAACATAGAGTTGTGCCCGGTCTTCAGGTATCATAATTTTCCGAAAGTAAACGCAAACAATGGTACAGCAGCACGGAGAAAATAACAAAAAGAAGAACAAATACTCTACACACTTTAATTTTTTAGTTGCTTGCAGCGAGTGAGTACCTGCGTGGCTTCGTCCCCACGCAGCACGCGAATAGCAGATCGAGTCTACTGCCAGGCTCGAGCTTCCGTCCAGGCTCGGTCCTCTGCACTGTATTTGGCCGATTGAGGTCACGCTGGCAGCGATAAACCGAGCGAGCCTAGACAGCGTTTGCGCGACTCAAATGTGTAATGTATAAGTAAAAGATAAGAAATGTACAGCAGTGTTGAGATTAGTCAATATAATACTAAATTATGTATTGTTTTACAGTAAAATCACTCACATTTTGTGTGTATGTATGTATTCTGTATGTGTGAACGTATGAAGACGAAAAGTAAAAATTTTTTGCTTTACTGATATCTTACAACACTTTAAAAATCGACCTTTGAATTGCTGTATGGAATTAGCTTTGCCTACAACCGATGTTACGTACTGATATGTTGTTTTGTTACACCCAATAACTACATGGTTTCGATCATTCAAGAACTGCACGGCCTACCTTGTCCCCAAGTGTTATCTTTTTGTTCGTTATACGGATTGCTTTATACTTCGGCAGGTGTAAAAACCAAAGGGGTTCCATCTATTTGATGGCAGTGAAAGGGATCCGTATCCCCTTTCAACGCCTCGGCGTTACATGTGATGACAGCTTAGTCATTACCGTCTCTGGACGGTTTTACCTGCAAGAGTTTTCTTCCCCAATACTCAGGGGACAGTAGGCTGATAGTAGCTTTATCGGATGAGCTATACCGTGTGTATGTATGTCAAGAATTACATGTCTCTTTGCTAAGTATTTCACAGCTATGTGAATCAACTATCTGAATGAACGTAATGAAACTTTAACGATAGTTAACACGTTTCACAGTTAATATTATCTGGCTTTAGCGGGCCGCATATCTCATGAGTTAGAGCAACTTATTAAAGTCTGTACGACCTTGATTCGATACCAAGTGAAGCCGATAAATGCAGGGAAAGGAAAATAAATCTTTATAAACGCGGTATTCTCTACTATACGATAGCTTAAGATAGCTAGGGAAAATATTGAACACCATCTGTTGGCCACATCAGCCTACTGTTTGGTTGTCGTGGAGACAGATGCCAGATGTCACAAATCGCGCATGCGCTCTAGCGTTTCTGTGGAAATACACAACGGAGGAGGGCAGCTTTGTTAGTGGCGGCTGGAGACAACTTGGTTCTGTCTCACGTTGCTCCGATCAGTGGGCGAACACGCGGTCTCTGAAGCATTACAGAGCTCCAAAAAGTTACTAACACTGTCGGTTGAGCGCAGCAGCAGCTGCCATTTTTGTAACGTGCAACTACATCTCCTAGAACACTGCTTCTTAACCTTCCTGTGGACCACTGGTTATCCACAGGAAGAATATTATAAATTTTGATAGGCCTACCATATTCGTACTGTATGGCTATAAGCGCAACTTTTTAAAAGGCTTGAATATTTGAATAACCAGGCAAAAATCTGGCATTCCAGGATGACGAAAGAATTGTTTCTACAGCATTGTTTCTACAATAGTCAATTCATTTCCAGATGGCATCAGAAAGAGCGCCGTTCGTCTAGGGATTAAGTAAATGACCATTTCCTAAAGGTTTTAAATAGGTATGAGGGACCGCAATATATGGTAGGGTTGGTAATATGGTAAGAGTGGTGAAGTATTGTGCATTTAATCCGGTGTTATAGTGTAGCGTCCAGCCGATAGTATAATTATTACTTATTTGGATTGGTAAATAGTAAGTTTCATAACATGGTTTTAAGTTTTATTATGTTATAATGGTACATGTCCCGGATGTTAATAATAACATAGATAATAAAATTAGGCCCATGTAAGTTAGTAGTACAGAGCATTATTTTTGACAATTTACTGCTCCTCGAGTTGAAAAAGGTTTAGAAAATCTGCAGTAGAAGATTTGTCAATGCGAGTAGGATATAGTGTTTCTGTTTCTTAGTTACCTTGAAGGAGAATTACATAAGTTTATGAATGCACGTAACAGGAAACGATTATCAAGCTAAATATGCTCCACTGCCGTCATGGTCGTCAAATGTAGTGCCGGATTAAGAAATTATGGGGCCCTAGGCACTCAAAATTTTTGGGTCCCTCTGTTTTTAAAAGTTACTGTATTTTATAAGTACAAACTAAAGATTTTGTAGATGAATAACTGAATTTATCATATTTTTTACTCATTTAAACAAACGAATTTTACAATTTATGATATTTTGAAAATTACTTGTACGTATCGTACACTACAATGAAACCAAAGACATTAATTTTCATGCTTTTCGTATTACTTTTAATGTTGGATGATTTTAATATTCATTACTTTTACTTAGTGAAAAAAGTTAACTCTCAGGGAGCCTTCAAAAATCGGGGGCTACAGGCTCCTGCGGTAGTCCAGCACTACCTGTAGGTCAACTCGTCGGTTTTTGGCTAACCAGTCAATGTTTACCGTTTGTTCAATTTTAAAGCATTTATCAATGATTAATTTCAAAATCGCCGGCCTCGGTAGCGTAGGGGCTAGAGTGCTAGCTCCGCGTGCCGAAGGCCGCCGGTTCGAATCCGGCCGCGGGCATGGATGTTAAGTGTTGTGTGTCTGTGTGAATGTCCTGTCCGTCCTGTGGCGTCCATACATTGGAAAAAAATACACATTGAGCTGGCTGTATGGCCTCCGTTGCCGAATGCCATTAAAAAAAAAAAAAAATTTCAAAATCATTTCTTTAATCCGGCAGTACACGCGTGTAATGAGAGTTTGTATGTTGCGTGATTCTTCAACTCTGAGCTGTTTTTCCAGGCACCTTTCGCTTCAATAATGAAGATCAGTAAACTATCGAAAAATTTCCGAGTTGTTACTGCCTGAGCAAATCACTTCGGCCGCCACTGACCGAGGGCGATACCTCTTGGTGAGTTACACTACGAACGGAGCGTGACGCTAAAGATGTCTTCTTCTAGAGCTCTATCTTCGCGAATGCATATTTGTAGATAACAACTCCCACCATTAGAGAAAACCAAAAAAATGAAGTTAGCTTTATAAAAAGTAGGTTATCTATATATATAAAGATGAATGTATGTATTGTAACGTCTGGTTTGTGACGTTATTAAAATTAGAATAAAATAATGAGATGCATTAATTAATAAGTTAATTTGCAAAATTAATCCCGGGTAGGCACCAAGAATGGAAGTGTTCTCTATCCGAGAGAAGCGACATTCCAATTCTGAAATACTTTTAATCAAAGCAATTGTAATTTTAAAATACCATTAAAAAGCACAAATCTTCATCTATTCAAATGATATACTGATTGATTGGAAAGGAAGTTATTGAAAGCCGGTTTACAACACCTATTATTTTCTTTGAATATAAAATTGATTGGTTTATTGAACAGAACTGAATATTAAGAGTTTCTTTTGAACAATTTAGAGCATGATTCTCATCTCAGAGCGTTGCCTAGGGTTGAATGACGCAAGAGTGTCTATACATCGTCGGCGTTCTTTACCGAAGCAGATGACGTGCAGATAAAACAGAGTCTCATAGACCCTGTTGATCAGCTGGGCGAAGGTCACTTGGGGAGGTAGCTCCCCGCATCTCTCCGGCAATCTCCCGTGGTGTGCCGGTGTGGATTGTTTGCTGGCCAGAAACAGAATGTCGTCACTCCCGCGTGTTCGCTCCTTTGAAAACTTGCAGGCTCCCCAGTTTTAGCAGAGGCGGGAAATTTCAGCGAGTCGCAGCGTTTGGCGGGTCATCCACCATCTCCATTGGCGCTCCTCATGCAACATAAAAAACTTATGGTTTCTAAAAGTTCGTAACACAGTTTGATTCGCTGGTTCCCAACAGAGGTGTACCGCAACCTGACTTTTTCTCCGAAGCATCGTTTCTCTAGTTTCAACTTTCTACTGTACCAGGAAATCCTCATTTCGGCACAGTCCCTATACTGTCCTTTGAATTTCATTGAATGCGTAAAGCTTTTAACTTTACGGCCTGCCATAAATCGTTCGGCCTTTCAGCGCAGGTATGAGTCACCTGGCTCTCGCCGATACCAAAGAAACGTGGAATTCACACTCATAAATTTCCCGTCACCAAGGGATATTACAGTATGTTTGTTTGTTCTTTATACAAATCCAAAGTTTTCATCCGATCTCGATGAAACTTTGTACACTTATCCTCTGAAACAAGGAGAAAAATACTGTCTACATTTGGTTGAAAAATTATCAGTGTAAATAATACATGTTGCCTCACAATTTCGAAATACTACTGAACGGCGATAGAGCGACGCGTTGTATATGGACGTCTCTGTACTGTTTTTCCGTGTAGCGGTCAGGTAGATCAGTGGTTAAAGCGCTTGCTTACAAATGTTTGTGTCGTGGTCTCCGGTTCAAATCTCCGTGGAGGCTAAGGTTTTTAAAAATTGTTTTTGATCGTAAGAATCACGCCTGGGCCGCAGGTTTTGTCGGATTGAATGTTAAACTGTAGATATCACAAAGTTAGGGGTGCAATGCGAGGCAAATCGTAGGTAGTCTTGCAATGCTGTAGGTGTACACTTTTTTGCGATATAATGATCCCTCAGGGGTTGTTCGCAGTCAGTGTGTGTGTGTGTGTGTGTGTGTGAACCGCAGTAGTAATACTATAAATATGGAAGTAAGTATCTTTCTTTTTGTTACGTTTTGACGACTAAATAGCTATATCGATATTGATGTAATTTGGCAAGAAAATCTGTATGAAGGGCACAGGACATTTTTTCCAGTATGATTAACAGTTGTAGTCACGAAATTTTGAGACCTTATCGAATGGTGACGGAAATATGTTGGAAATTGATTCTCTTCAAGAGACAGGTTCGACGGTAGAATAATATAGTGATAACTTTCCTGTCATATTATGCCTACTTGGTGTTGTTTGGGACCAATCCTTCGTTACCAACAACTTTCTATATTCAATTCTGGCAAAAAAATTCTTAATCCACGCGTACGAAGTCGCGGGTACGATCTAGTGTTATAATAAAACTTATGACATTATGGATCAATTTTTTTAAAGAAATATGACACATCAGGGATATAAAAATTGGAATGCGTGGAGAACGAATTTCAATCCTCTTCCAAAGGTGTAACAGGAATTCAAAGAGATACTGGTATTATGTAAAGCTGAGAAGTAGCAAAAACCGATTTGTTTTTAATTTTATACAAAACGAATAGGAAGCAAATCATAGAACCTCAAAAGCAGTTTTGAACAATTGATCCCACAGTAGCTTTCGGAAATTTATGGTTTGTTATAATGTCGCAAATCAACGAGACGACTGACTGACATTTATTTTCAGTTCTATCGAATGTGAAATGCAAGAATAATTAACAGCATCAAAATTTGTTATGATTATTCAAAATTGCGTATTTCGCCATGTCGTTTGGCCCCATGTTACATTCGAGGGGTTGGCGGATTTGAGCCCAACTGCAGGAAGACTCTTTTACAATCGAGACTTGGCCGGCTGAGTAGGAGATTTGGTGCACAGTTCCTAGTCAGCAGATGGTGTACCAACACAACTAAGTTAAATCTTAAACAATTCATAGTGCCTGTTGGGTGATGGTATTTGGTACTGTTGGTGATTCGTTCGTCAGAAGGGGAAGGTCGAGCCACGGCTCGGTGGATCGGCATAGTGGAGTTTGGACGAGACGAAAATCACGCCAATCCATCTTGGATCCCCCAATCGTGGTGAGCTATGGATCGGCGCGGGGATTTTGGCCTGTTGGATCGCTCGTTTTTGGCCGCCTCAAGAGTTCCATTAGTGAGTGAATTCCTGTCAACCTTACAGAGAGAAACATGTGTCTAACTGAAGTAAGTAAAAAGTGTAAACTGCACTCGCTCGAACATTGTAAAACACTAGGCCAAAATTAGATTCTAGTTAAACCTCTTTCAGAATATACAGAAGAATTTGTGCAGCTTCTAACAACCATTCTTAAAATTTCACATCATAACAAACATATTTCCAACCAATTGGAACCTATTCAGATAACTTATATCTATTAAGAAGGAAGTAGCAACATTAGCGGTAGGTATTCTCGAATTTTTTGTCATTTCTTACAAACTTTTATATTGATTCATAAAATCAGAACTGATTATGGAAAAATCGCTCAAGTAACAACCAATTGTCTTTATCCTGCACCTACTTTGAAACTATCGGCCTCAATTTTTGGTATTAATTCGACAGGACACCGTATCATAATCGCCTCATATTGTAGTTAAGAGCGAGTGGTATATCCGATTAAATGGGTTGCTTATCAAACCTTATAAGACAGTGCTGATAAACAGCCAAAAATACCTCAAATCTCACATTATAATATTCCTTATAATCAAATTCCCAGAGAATGATTCTGAGTGGGACGGACTGTGTATTGTTTACCTACTAGAGAACCTAAAAAATGCAGCACACGAGGATTTCCAGCAGAATGCGATATCAGCTACGAATTTTATTACTAGTCAGTGACAGCCGTACCTTATTTAGCTGCTCCACAAACTAACAAATGACGGTCCAGGAACACCCAGCGTGGTGGGTGAGCGATAAGGCTCTGGTCTCGCATTCGGGACGGTTCGAATTCTCCTCTGACCTTCCAGATTTGGGTTTTCCATGGTTTCCCCAAATCACTCTAGGTGAATGTCGGAATGATTCCTTTAAAAGGCCATGGCCAAATTCCTTCCCGTTCCTTGCCCCCAGTCCTTTTTCTCATCTAATTGCCTCGATATCGACACGGCGTAAAGGCATAAGCAATAAAATACCAATTGGCAGTCATTGAGGACTGCCGACAGAAGTGAAAACTTAAAACTGTGAATATCATACGCGGAACACGTCATACTTGTAGCTACAGATATACTAAGTAATTATACTTCTATATGGTCGTAATGACCTGGTGACAGGATTTCTACTGACTTCACATTCCATCCCTGTCTTAGTCTTTAAGCTAACCCGGTAGAGCTACCAGGTACAGGGAATTACAGTTTAAAGTGGAATCCGAACCACGGAAGCGTTCTTGTGTACTTCACATTACACAGCTAGCTAAGCCAGAGATGAAGATAGGGTTAACGGTCTATGAAAACCCCCACCGAAACAGGAATTCGAACCTAGGACCTTTCTTTCCCAAGTCAGACACATTAACCACTGAGCTACCAGACCGCTACAAATATACTGTTAACATTAGCATGTCGGTGACGTGAACTCATAAGATTTTGCCCATCCAAAAATCGCCCAACGCGCCTAAAGAAGTTTTCACTTTAAGAACTAAAAATCTAACTTAGTCCACAACCCGGAAGTTGGTCGAATCTTCATGTACCAAGTTATTGTGTCAGATCCAGGAAGGCCAATTCCTTTCTTCAGGGGCCTACAGTTTAACGTGGAATCGGAACCACGGAAGGTCCCAGCGTGGCTCATATAATCAAATACAACTCCTCTAAATTCCTGCTCACCGCGGTATTCCACCCCGCGGCAAGAGTGAAAATTTCAGAAGTAAGCGTCTTAACCCCTGAACTACCAGACCGCCTTGTTTTGTAGTATACGTGAGCTAAGTACTATCAAAATCGGATATAAACCGTGGGTTTGTATGAACAATTAAGGTGAGGGGGGAAAGGAGGAGAGGATTTAGGTTTTTGCAAATCAATCGTAAGCAGTGTTTTTTTATTTGTTTTGCAGTATACATATGCAAAGTTCCATGAAAATCGTATAAAAACTGTGTGATTTTATGAAGAAAATAGAAAAAAATTCATTTTTATATTTTCTATACTAGTATAATTTATACCTTCACTGCTGTCCAAGTGCAACACGTCACACTTATAGCTACAGATATACTGTTAACATTAGCACGTTGGTGATGCGAGCTCATAAAATTATACCCATCCAAAAATCGTCCAAAGCGCATAACATACTCACAACACGTCATAGCATACTTACCCCGTCCAGACATCGCCTAAAGCACCCATACAAGTTTTCACTAAAAAAGAGTCACAGAAACTTTGTTCACCAGACATCAGGGGCATTTAAATTCTCTCTTCCCCCATCAAAGCAATCATCACATATTTGTTACAAATGACGATTACAACGTTTGATGTGCAAATTCATAAATTAATTCCTGATGAAATCCTGAAATTATTTGATATGCAATATGGTTGATTCATTCTCATTTGAGTTTTAATTTTGGCCACGTGTTATATATAGCCTAATGTATGGACCTCCTCACTAGTATTTTAGATTTCCTCCAAGTTCCGCAACAGAAGGATGTATTCCTACTCTCGACTCACCATCAACTTCCCCCAACTATTTGGTGGATAAATGCCCTTCCCCATGTTAACAGATTGTCCTAATGATTCGTTGGAACTGTTTTCAGGTAGCACTGAAGCGCCAGCAAGCAGCGGAAGATGCGATCGCGTTGGGGCTGGTGGCGGTGACAACTGGTGCTGAGTACGGCTTCCTGCCGCAGGGACCTATCTTCGGCATGAGCACCACCGGGCCTCAGAGTGAACCAATACCAGGTACGTGCCCACAGACAAAATACACCACTAGCAAACATGAACTCCGCAGGGGTTTTTTCACCATAAAGACTATCCTAGATGGTCATAGCCCTGGTTTTTCACCTGAAAGTGAAATAAAAAATGTCACAAAAAAATAAACACCCTATCCTAACACCTAGAAGTTAAACTACCGAAGGTAGTGGGACTTCAATCACAACCGCAAAGGCTGCGAAAAAAAAAAAAACTGGATGTATTTTCGTGTTGAAGAGTAGAGAAAATAGTCAACACTCAGCATATGGAGCGTCCATAAACTACGTAGCTCGGTCTATGGGGAGGGGGGTGGGTAAAACGCTACGATAAGCTACGTGGAAAAGGGGGGGGAGATTTCTGAGCCAAGCCACGTGTCTTTTCATTCATATTATTTGTCACTGCTGAAATAAGGTACAGAACGCACAACACACAACAGCCTATGAATATTTACTCGTATTTCAATCATTTAATCATTTCCGTATGTAATTTACGATAGTCTGACAAGGGAAAACAGTACAAAATGTCTTCTGAAATCAATAGGAAAAAAAGCTACGTGCCACGCGGGGAGGGGGTAGGGGTGTGTAGGGGCAAAAGCCACGTCAGGCTACGTGGGGGGAGGGAGTGACGAGGAGGCTGGAGGGGGAAGGGGGGAAGAGATGGGGGAGGGGGAGGGGGAGGGGATGGGTTGAGTGGAGATTCATAGGAGGCCAAAGTGGGTCTATGTAGTTTATGAACGCTCCCATAGCGGAAGGCGCGGTGGCACTGGAATACATAAAACTGCACAGAATTATAGAACGATGTGCTAAACACGCAGTTAACAAATGCGAGATCCACATCACAGACGAAAGAAATTTGAGTTCACCTTTCGTGTTTTCTACTACGCAAGCTTCCTCTTTTTCTCCTTATCCGTTAGGTTGGTGGCTACATTTATCATGAGAAATTTAAATTGTGGATATTTCACTTTGTTTTCCCCAGTGATGGAAGGTATTTACTTGTTTATTATTCTGTATAGATGACTGTATGTTCAGTGTAGTATATTGTTTGAATTTGGCATATTTGAAAGACGGAAGAGGGTGCACTCCGTTGCCGGGCTATTCGGAACTATTCTTCCAAAATACATTACGGAGGTCGCCAGGCTTATTGTCTCTCATCCGAAGGACGAATAATCACTAATTACCATACTTGCAACCACTTGGTTTTATGAAGAAGCGAGCTGAAAGATTGTTGGAAACCAGCGCAATTTTTCAATACATTGATACCAGTAAAGAGATGGTGTTAGAACTAGAAAAAGTTAATTTTTCAAGCTTAGTATCAATTAAAAACCGCTGCTATTGGAAGAAAAGTTAGTCAGGTTTTTTACTGTAGTTTTTGGGGTTTATTTTTATTTAATAACGGAGAAACATTGCATGACCGAACATATTAAGAAATTAATAACCTCCTAGTAATCACTTACTTTTTAGAATTAGACGCTGGAAGGTATTCAGTGATTCATATGTCTTAATTACTGTCGATCTATTTGCCAGTTATATAAAATTGTTCCAGAAACAAAGTAACAGTTCGTCGCAGCACGTGATCTGTTCAAACCAAGTTTCATTTTACTTCCATTTTAGTAATTGCATCTGACCAGTTTTCTTGCTTTTATTTGATCGTACTTCGTTGCGAGGAACTGACGAACAAATTATTGTTGTTACTGCCCTGGCTAACCACGTCCATCCGTTATGGGGTGGGGATCTGGCGCTGTAGTCTTCATTTAATCGATTGTTTCCTATTTGCTAATTGTATGGGAAAATTAAAAATCTTTTCTGTGCCTACAGCCATTTCTGAAACGGAGCTGGAGAACAATTATAAGAGATACAAGCAGTATCTCTGAGGAAGGACTTTCCATTGGTAAAAAAGTAAAGACTTTCTTAAACAAGAGTATGATTATTTGGTTTTGCTGGAATTTCGCACGTTCTATTCATAAAATAATATTTTATGTTGAAATATTTTATAGCGTGTCAGTTATACGCCACGTCAGTGTTAAAATTTTGAACTGATTTAACCCCTTATTTTAAAATAAATTTTATTTACGACTGTACAAATATGAACTTAAAACAAAAAATCTGCTTAGGGAATTATATAATTATAGCAAAAAAATTACAAGATTTTCGTAAGAAAATATTCTCATAGATTCAAAGATCGGCTGGACATAAAGGAAACCTTCCAGAAAAATTTAACCACAGTTTCAGCATTTTGTTTAGTAGATTACTTTCTACTAACCCAGTAATATGTTCAGTATATCACAGTTGCAAGTGCTGTACTATAAATGTAGTAAATGGTTGGAAGTTAGTTACCGTGACAGCCGAAATTACTTACATGTGTAAATTATTACACTGTGATGTGAAGCAGAAACTTTTTTTCCTTGCCTTAAAGTTATCGCAACTTATTAAACAATATTTGACTTTCGTGGGAGTACACTAAATTTAAAAGCAGCAAAAAGAAAAGAAAAATTATTACTTTCTATATAGCTGACTATAACTTGTGTTCCATATCCCTGATGTTTAACGTATTAAATGGGAGTTGTTGATAAGGGGCGGTCCATAAGTTACGTCACATGAATTTCATGATTTTTGGAGCCTCTTCCCGCCCTCCCCCTCCGTGTCACAGGTGGTCACGTTTGAGTGACCCCCCTTTTTTACCTGGTGTGACGGCACATTTTTTGCAATTTTAAATTTAGAAATTATTAAATTAAAACAGTACTTCCAAATTAATTCACAAATTTCTATTTAAAATATTTTTCATAAAATCAACAATAAATTAAACATTTTTGAAAACTGACAAAACATAACAAATCAAATGAATGATAAAAAATTTAATCATCTTGTGTCCATGGACTTTAAACCCATTCTTTTATATTAACAGTCACTTATTTCTCGGTTGGGATAGTGTTAGGAACATTCGATGTGTCAACATTTTCTTCATCCAACCATATAGCATCGTCTTTGTTTATCGAACAAAGAACTTTCCTTTCACGTCTAGCTGCAATTTTTTGAGGACGAAGCTTCATGATCGGCAAAACCTCTTGTTGCCTTTTATGTGATTGCTTGTGCTGAATATCGGCTTTGTATGATGAAAGATACAGACCACAGATGCCACACGATCGTTTAAATAAGTAAGCAGAAGTCATATTTTGTCAAACCTATCGGCGTATGTCAAAGCGGCAGACGTGAGACACCGTAGGGGGTCGTTCATTAATTACGTTAGGTGTTTTTCCGGAATTTCGGACCCCTCCCTCCCTCTGGTGAGATCTGGTCCAGACCCCCCCCCCCCCCCATCTCTAAGATGACTTGAGATTTTTACGGGACCCGTCCCACCTCCCCTGCTCTACTGTCCTTCCAGAGTTTCAAAACCTCACGTGAGATTTCAGTCCACTCCCCCTTCGTGAGATTTGGTGAGATTTCGCCGGATACCCCCCCCCCCCCTCATTTCACCACACGTAATTAGTCGAAGCCACCTAGGTACAGCGAGCATGAACACCCTTGGCCACCACATCTCAAAAAGTGATACAAGTTGTACATGTGACGTCACTAAGCTTATGAGTGACTCGTTCCCTCCCCCTGTCAACAGCTGTCACACATTGTTGACTCCCTCCCCCTTAACATGTGACGTAATTTATGGCTGGCTCCTAAGAACAAACTGAAGAAACCACACTGACATGTTTCACATTTCACACTCTGCCGCAAAAATTGTCACTGTGTTTGTATTTCTTTAGCAACCGAGACGGAAGGAATTTGCTGAGATGCTTGTGTTATGTTACCCAGATGGCGGTGATGGAGGAGCCGCGACGGGCCGGGAAGTTGGTGCGGGGTCTCTGGAGCTCCTGGCGAAACTGTTCCCCCACAAGAAACGCTCCGTGCTCGAGCTGGTGCTCAGGCGCTGCGGAGACGATCTCGTCAAAGCCATCGAGCAGTGCGTGCCACGAGGCAGGTGGGTCACAGTCTCAATAACAAGTTACCAAATATAAAGGATACGACTACCTTGACCAGGACATTGATGGAAGGTACGTATCCCATATTCGGTGTTGTAATGTGACGCTTTGCGCCACATTCCATGACGTATTAATGAACGTGTATTAGATCAATTATATACAAAATCTTGGGCGATTATTCCTTTTTCATTACATAATTTTATAACATACGCAATGTTGTAAGAATGGCTGTGAAGCCAAGGTAAATATTCATGAGTATGCAATGGACAAATAGCATATTGTACAGCGCGAATATTGAGTTCTGTGCCAGCGTCGATAGAACGAGTCGATGGGCAGCACGCTGACCCTTAGATACCGTTACTCAGTTGGGATGTACTGTCGCCACGAGAGACTCTCAACAAAGAGAGTGTGGTGGGTTGATTTTACATAAGCCTCCGGTTCTTTGAAACTTAAATGGGCTCCTTGGAGACTGTGGTTAACAACAGGCCATTGCGCCTGGCTGAAATATGCGAGTCCATCGCCTCAAACTTTCCTCTCCAAAGGTATACAGACTGAGCGGAATGTCGTAGGTGCCACGCGGACGTGCGAATAAAGTGTCACGTGACCTGAGGACGCCTAACCACCCGCCTATCAAAATGAATATCAGAGAACACATGATGGAAATCGTGGCTCCACGAAGAGAAGATGGAGCTAACGTTTACGTGAGTAGTTAAAGAGACAACGAGCTCATTCTGTATTTGGGCTTCTGGTTTTGATGCTATTCAGACTCGCGTTCTGAGTCGGATGCCGTTTCTGGTTTGACTCCTGCATGGCGAAGAATTCCGTAGTGCTGACGTGGGCATTGCGTGGACTTGGCATGATTGCGCCTGTCTTGTGGGATACAGGTTCTCACATGCCGTGAGTCCATCTTCAGTCATCAGTGACTTCCAGACTTCAGCTGCTATGGTAAAGTGTTTTATCGCCAAGCCCGGTGCATGTACATTCCATGAAACTAGATAGCGATCCTTAAGCTACCCTGGAATTAGAAGGTCTGCTCTAACTTTTAAAGTCAAATTCTATTGAGCTAACAGCATAATTTTCAAGACAGTACGAGATGTTATGAAAGAACCTTGCTTTCCAAGACTCTTTTGGTATGTTCTCGTAATCTTTGAATCGTATATTTGTTACATTCATGGCGCCCAAGATCATTTTCATTGTTTAAAGCATTGTTTAAAGACACAGCATATTTGATGACAATGTCTGATGTTATAATGTATTATTTATATTGTTTTAACGTATCATTCCTCTGTATGGATCAATCATTTGAGTTTTGATTTCAAAGTAAATTCCATTTTATATGCCTTACTGAACGGCTAGTTGTACCGCTAGGTGCTGCCTTGTTTTTTTTTTTTTTTGCGCAATCATTTATTCATATTAAAGGTAATTTTCCATGATATGTAATTGCCATATGAATTTAAATAAATGTGATAATTTTCCTACATCTCTGATAGCGTCGAGATTAATGCCTATTTGATATTTTCATTATCTCTTAAAATTAATTCCTTAAATATCCTCAATTAATTATTGTTATTAATATTAATGATTAATTAATAATGATAACAATAAATTACCTCACACCCAACGAGAAAGCGATTTTATTTATTACCGTTGTGGTGTTCAAGCGCGGTCTAGGCTGCTTCATCCGGGCCACTAGTGGTTGAAACATTGTTCATGATTAGACAAAAACGATCTAATACGGAGATGATGAGGCAGCATAATTCTGATTCAGTATGCATCGGGGTGGGTAAGAGGTTCAAACTCTGGATAAATAATGACGTTTAGTGCAGTGATTTCTATGCTACAGTGGCATTGTGCTATCTGTGCGTGTACATATCAATCATAAACATTTTATTGTGAACACAATAAGACGAGTAATAGTCGTTCTTGATTAAATTATATTTGAATAAAATGAACTCAAAAGTAAGTTGACCGAAGGGTTCCTGAGTTTATGTCCCCAATATTAATGCTCGGGTCGCCACAGAGAATCTGGTTCCTCCTCTCTACGAAAAAAAAAGTCAGGAATTGCAGAAGCTAAACTTGATACGATTCACATGCTGATCAAACCACTCGCTATCCTTCGTCGGGTTAGAGAATCATTAATGACTTCGACAGGTCAAAAACAAACCATTGTTGCAATAGGGCTGCGTAGGATTGGAGGAGACAGAGTTCCGCACCCTCACAACTACCTTAACACAAATTTGGAGGTGATGCTGTAAGGAATACCGGAGCTAGTTGATTGTAGGGGTAGGTAGACCAATGGTAAAAAACTCGCTGGAGGTGCAAGTGTAATTATTATTAACAGGGCCGGCCCTAGGATTCTCGGGCCCCGAGTAAGCGACTTTAGTCTGAGTATTTAAATTTCCTGAAAAAAAATATGTCATAGCTATGAAAATGATAAGACTAATTGTTAGTTTGATTATCTACTTAAAAATTCCTAACATTAAGACTATTTAATCTATAAGGAGAGTTATAAACTTTTATTTTCATCAAGAAAAGGCAAATATTATGTCAAAAATACTGTGGCATTTAAGGATTATTATTTAACGTTACGAGAGTGATTGTAAAGTACTCAAGAATACTCGTTTATTTATCTAAAAGTCAGAAACTGTAATATATGGTTAAAAGTCTTTGATAAGCAAGATCATGTTGTTTTAATTTTTTAATATTGGGCACAGTTGTAACTTACATCTTTTCGTTGTTATGAATTACCTCAGTGTTTTAAACTTATTGATATATTGGTCAACTTACTCCTAGTACATAGTCAAATAATCCCAGACATGGGGTTGGTAACTAAGAGTATCATACAAAATCAAGAAAAACACACTGTTTCATGTTTATGTAAAGGATTCGGCCGTGGTTACAGTGGTCTTTCACTTTGTGGGTGTTTTATGATATTATTAAATAGAGCAACTATCAAGTGGGCAGATTAATATAGAATTATATTTAATCGTCAGTCTGACACCAGGCGAGTTTAGTGAAGCAGATTCGTCAATTGCGTTAATTAGTAGTCAATGAAGGCTAACATTACTCTTAGCAATAGAAAAACATGTACTTCTTACCTTGGGGACATATTACTCACATCATATACATATACCTGCACAACTGGATAACTTACTCTAGCGACTGATAAATGATTGTGAACACCAGCGGAATGGATTGAATGAGAGTATTTATTCTTTAGATACCGAACATAATACATGCGTCCGCATTTCCAACTAAGTTATGACCGGAGGAATAACACGCGCAATAGCTTCCAGAATTACCAATATGGTATTGACAATAATGGAACTAAGTCTTCTTCAGACGTGTGATAATGATTTAACTATGGCATGACTTGGAAACAATGATAACTGTTAAGATTATGAATAACCAATAAAAACCCAACGCGAAAATTATAAAACAGTGATGCACGAGACTCAAGTTATAAGTTAAACTATGAATTTAGGAATGCATGATGATACTGGAACTTACAGACAGACGAGCTATAGAACAGAATGAAATACTAATACTACAAGAAGACTAGAACAGACTAAGTCCAACTGCCATGCGGCAGCAGACCGACTCGCAACTATTACCTTGCCACATCGTGACAGTCCGTTGGCCAACTGAACTGCAGAAAGTGAGGCAATATGGCGTCTCCCTTTAAATACTATGAAGTCACTGACGCTAGCCAGGGCAATGCTCTGCGGTATGTGTATGGAACTTAGGCATTAACAGTGCTTTTGTTACACGTGGGAATTACAATAGAAAAAAATATACATGTTTAAATGAAAACTTAGTCAACCCTCCCCAAGCATCATCCTACTCCCATTCCCTCCTCCCATCTTTTAAAGGTATGTTCGGCTTTTATGGAAAATCGTCTTGTTCAAGAACTAAACCACGGCTTTTCAGATTTTAGTCACTTTTACTGACTGAGCTACATGGCACGCTGAAAACCTTATTTTCGTTTGTATGCTTATACAGCTTTGTTTTTGTCTGTGCAGGAGTGCCGCCCCCAAAGAGTCTCCGGGGGCAGCTCGATCCGCCTCCGCCTTCACACCAGTGACGCCAGGAGCGAGCAGCCAGGGGCCGCCTCCTCCGCCCCCGCCCCCGCCGCCTCCACAGCCCCCCACACTGCCGCCACTCGTCTCGTCGCTGCTGGCGCTGCAGTCGCTGTACCCGCCCCCGCTGCTGCCGCCCCCCGGCCTCTTCCTGCCCGCCCCCGCAGTGCGGCCGTGTGGAGTTCCTGGCTGTGGGGAATGTTCAGCAAAGCCCTCCGTCAGCTGAACTTCCTGTCTACTAACTCGTAATACACATTTGCATCGTAGGTAAACGGATGATCGAATGCAGTTTATCTTTGCCAAATAACTCTGAGAGTTCTGTGCTAGCCTGTTTGTAGTGACGTGCGCTGTGTAGGACGCATTTTCAAAAACTACGACGATGGTGTTTAAGATTTATGTTACAAAGCTTTATTGTGTCATGTTATAGAGTACTGCAGTAGTGCTTAAGAGCCACGGTGGAGAACTTAATCGACTATTATCCAGTTATTCACGTTCATACAGGAGTACAGGAAAATACTATTTCAGTCATGTCATGGTTGCATAAGTAATTCGAAAAGAAAGAGACTACTCGTCATGATAAATATTTCTTTTCCTTTCATCCCCTGTGAGTATCCAAAACAATCATTACGAACTGGTATCTGCTACAGTACGCTTTACCGTAAACCTCAAATTAGCTGGCAAGAACGCAAATATTATGCAGTGATGCTTACTCAAGTTGTCTAATGAATGCGGTATTCCAGCTTCATACTACGAATTGCGGAATTGGAGCTGAGGATAATCATACAGAAGAAATAATGTTTTTAATTCAGAGTCCATTGTTTCAAACGCCTTATTGTGGCTTATTTCAGTGTAATGTCGCTCGTATGGTTTACGAAGGAAGCAGCAAGTTATTTTCAGTGTGCATTAAGATATTTTTCGACAAGAAATTATAAATAATTTTGATTTTTTTCTCCATTATATCTATTTTAAAATGAATTTACTTGATGTTACTCGAATGCTTTCTATATAAACAGAAATATTTGTGTACGTTCCAGCTGATGACATGTTTAGGATCGCTGGATTTCCTTTTCACTGCTATAAAACAGCCAGAGCAGCATTCTCATTCTTCTTTTGCACTTTTCGCAAGGCGCTCGATATCTGAGCCGGAATTCTTGATATTTTTGAATGAATTTTAAAGTTTTGTGAAAATATTGCATAACGTTTCGGCTATTACAATTCTCTCATCATCGTCTCATCTGCTACGGTAGAATCTACATCTACATCTACATATATACTCTGCAATTCACAAAATTGTGGGTGGCAGAGGGTGCTCAGCACCAAAGCTAATCTCTTTGCTGTGCATTCCAATCCCTAATGGTACGAGGGAAAAAAGAATTCATATAAGAATCAGTCCGGCACCTTATTTCTCTAATTTTATCTTTCCTGTCCTTCCGACTCAAATAGGTTGGTGGAAGAAGTATTTCACTACACTCAAAAGTGAAAGTGGGAGTACGCATGTTTTCCAATAAGTTTAAACGAAACGTGTGTCGTCTATCTACCAGAGACTCCCAACCTAATCTACTAATCAGTTCTGTGACGCTTTCATAAGGACTATAGCAAGCGGTCACGAATCGAGCGGCTCTTCTCTGTACTTTCTCTATACTAGAATAAGGGATTTCCTCACACATCGCATGGTAGATCATCCAGACTCTGATTGGCGCAATTGAATGTCGACCATTTCTCTGATTGGCCGCTGATGGTATCTTGTGGGATAGCTTTCACACGATATCAGTGACTTAGTATCAGCTCAATTTACATGGTTGTAAGAGCAAAGAATTGGCGGCCTCTAACAAAAGAATCAGAGAAATTTTCCTTAACATTCATGTAGTTATGCACTGCAGGTTGTTTGTAATCAGTTTCTGCGTTTAGTCGCCTAACTGAAATACTCAATGTCAGCATTCGCAACATTAAATGCCATAAGACTTGTAATTTTTCCAACATAATCGCGACAAACAGAATTAGGAGACGAAATAAATGTAATCAGATACAAATACAATTATTAAACCAATGTTATTGCTATGAGATTATATGTGGGATGTTTATTGGTAGAACAACCTACTGTTGGATTACTCATAAGACTTTTATTTTGTATGTGTAAAAACTGTTCTATTTATGTGTACAATTATTTAATCCTCTTGCACCAAATGAGTTGTAGTGAATGTATGTGTAAAATAAAAATTGTGTTACTTTAATGAAAACCTAACTGTGAATCCTGAAGATTTACTTGATCCATAACTATTAAACTACATATTATAATTAAATAATAATGTAGATAGAAAAATAAAACCAAAAAATATTGTAACAACTATTAAAACTATTGAAATATGAAGTCCTTTTACAAGTGGTTTACACAGTTAACGCCAAACTTTAACTATTTTCAATCCCAGCACGTATTACTCATATAGAAAGTGTAGTATGCCAAAGAAATCATACAATATTATATATTACAATATAGCATGCTATACAAATATTATAGCAGTAGGTTGTGTACCGAACATCTATCTCAAACATTCATGACTAATGTTTCTCAAAAACTGACAATTTTCAATACATAAGGCTGAGAAGCTTCATCGGTTTCTACTTACATTTTTAAAATTTATCGCGTGCTTGAAGAAATATTATCTCTCGATTTTCAAGATACTGCCCACGATGCTGAGACATACCGCAAAAATGTCTAAAATAGTGTCACTTTCAATGCTGGCACTGACTATGTAGTAATAAAAATGTAGAGAGTAACAAAGTAGCCGACTATCCGCAAGTTTTTGGCACAAAATAAAAGAAAACAAAAGATTCACTATGTATGGTATGCAAGTATCTCATGTTACAAAACTTTTGAACTTGTGATATACAACATTTTTTGGAAATTATACAGTATTCTTCACTGTTTTTAGTTTCCTTCAATGAAAGAATGGGCAAAAGAGCTGTCAACATTAATAAACCGTACTAAATATCTGAAACTGACAAAAATCATTACACAGACACGAATAATGTCGATAAATGACCAATTTAAAACAGAACTGGTTTTAGTTATTAAGTTTGATGTTTCAAAGGAACTGTTACGGTTATAGTTACTAAACTGGATGCTTCAAAGGAACTGTTAATGGTTATAGTTATTAAATTAGATGCTCAAAGGAACTGTTACGGTTATAGTTATTATACGATTTTTAAAGTTTTTTAATGTTTTAAGAAAAAAAGAACATTGTTTTAGATGACTCAAACCTCCTTGAGAAAATTAAAAAAAAGGGCTAAAAAGTCACAATTTGTAGAAATGGCATCGAATAAACTGAAAAAAGTCACATGTTTCGAAAAAAATTAAAAAAATCAGTATCTCGAAAATGGCGAGACTTTTACTAAAATAAAATTTTGTCATATAGTAGGACATTATGTGACCTATCAGCGGTTGCAGGATTATTCTTTCATTCCTAGACACTGTAGTAGGGGCCTTGGTGGATAAATACGTTATAGTTATCATTCATACATTTATGATTAAATAAAGGGGATTTTAATTTTGTTTTATGACGGAGTGAAAATATGGATCCTTGTAAGAATCTCGACATTATTTGGAATACAGGAAAACTTTCACAATATGACATTTATTTTGTTATCATTGGCGATTACAAGTCTGAGCGAATTTACCGTTAACATTAACACAAATTGGTATAATCATAAAAGCAACGCTCAGAGGTACAATTAGCCGTCATGAGCAATCAAACAATTGTGTATTTACTTTTAAATCCATCTCAGAATTAATATGCAAGAAATAATGGTATTTGAAAACAATGTACAATACAAGTTATGATGACCTCAGACATAACTATCATAATACTGTGACTTTACATTTAAATAAATCCGGGCGCCACGAATGAACAATATGCCATTCGAAAACAACTAGTTCTGGTAAATTTACGCCGCTAGCTCAGGGGTTTTCAGTTACAAAATTAGAACATGGATGTATCCTCTCAATGACGCTTAAGGGATCAGTTTCACGGAATGCACAATCAGATGGCTTGGTCGTAATGATTTACCATTGTAGCTCTGCGTCTGCGGTGTTCGGAGATGACCCACGGTATGTGAGACTGTATCACAAAGCGGCTACAGGCACGTCCGATCTGGTAATGCGCATCATCGCATTACTGGCTGTGTCGCCGTGCGAAAACTGCTCCAGCCAGCCGGCAGCGTCAGTTTTCCGACACCAGGAGTCGAACTGCAGCAGTTAGCGAGAAAAGCCAACGTTCGGAGTCCACCACAGACTAGCATAGAATAGAATGAAGCTCGTCGCTCTTCGATCTGAGAGGAAAACCTCTGCCTCCGCCCCTTGCAGTCTCGAAGATCAGATTTAACAGAAAATTACCAGGATTTTAAGTTATGTGCTCATTTGGATTGGATCTTCAGGTTGGCACCTAATGTCATGTGATATCCCCGATATCTTATTCGCTCCACGTGTATATCACAGAGGTCGGAAATATTCGGCTAAGTTCGCGGGGTGAGAGCGTATTCGGGTGGCAGGTTTTTCGCACAGGGGCAGTGGCCTGTGGTTGACTGCCCATCCCAAGGTGAAAACCAGAGTTGTTTTTTTTTTTTTTTTTTTTTTTTTTTCTTTTCTATTGGGGGAGCACCCAAAACCCGCTCCTCCAAAGTTGTCCGGCAAAACCCTTTATCTCCGACTTCCTGTCGCCGTGGCTCGGGAAGGCCACGATTAGCTTCAAGCCTACACAGCTCAATTATTGTTTAATATTCGTTGCAACAAGATACACTGAATGTTCACCGTTGCATTACAGTCCTCACTTGGAATCTTGTGTACTTTAGGAAATTACCAAAAAAAACTATCTAGGTGGTCGCCCAAGATTTATGAAAATTACTCTAACATTATGATTTATATAATAAAAATTGCACATTAGAATGTAACGACAGCGTTACATTATATGAACAAAGTCACATGTTTCGAAAAAAAATTAAAAAATCAGTATCTCGAAAATGGTGAGTCTTTTACTAAAATAAAATTTTGTCATATAGTAGGACATTATGTGACATATCTGCGGTTGCAGGATTATCCTTTCATTTCTAGACACCCCATACATTTTATTAGGTGTTCCAAGATGCGCGCGCATCATGAGTTCGCAGAATATATCATCATGATTCTGCAAACTCATAAGTGTAAACTCATATATAAAACAGGCAATATCTGTTATATATTAGCAAGCGTATTATTTTAAAATCAATTTTTTCTCATAATTTCGACAGTTAATATTTGAATATATGGGTGCACAAATAATGTATGTTTTTAATACACTGGTTTTCACTACTTTGGCCATTATAAAATAAATATATTTTGTAAAAGTGTGATGAATCTGGCGGGCCGGGAAAATGTTCAAGGCGGTCCGCGAGTTGGCCACCCCTGGTCTAGGGCAAAAGGGCAAATCCGCGGTGGCGGAACATAGTTGGGAACAAGGACATGTATTCGATTTTGTATCAACTAAGGTGCTGGCACATACGAGAGGCTTCTGGAACAGCGACATTACAGAAGCGTTTGAAATTTGGCTCGCGTCTGATCTGGTTAACCCAGATTGTGGTTTCCAATTAAGTGATTCGTGGACAGGGCCGCCGTAAGCGGGCGTGCAAGGCGTGCACCGCACGCGGGCGGCACATCGAGGGGGGCGGCAAACCGAGTGATCGACAGTCGCCGCCCCGCGATAGTTGCCACTCCATTGTCGCCGCGACGAAATTTGCAGCGTATTATATAGCGGGCGACCTTTTTTTTTTAGCTCAACAGCTGCTTCGGGCGGCCGGCGACACTCGGAATGGCAACAATCGGGGGGGGGGGGGCAAATAATGTTCGAAGGGGCGGCAATCTCACAGTTTTTTGACCCGGTTCGGAAATTTCCTAGATCCACCACTGGCTGTAGTTAGACAGGAGGCGGCATAATCGGTATTGCACGCGGGCGCTAAAACAGCTAGCGGCGGGCCTTTTCGTGGATACCTGTTACAGAGGTTACTCGTCAGCAACGCTCAGTGTTTTGTGTTCCGCGGGCGTCTAATGAACTCTGAGATGCTGCTAAGCAACGTAACAACGTCTGTCGTTGCCATGCCAGTTTTGCAACAACGCGCTCTAGGCAAACTTCAGGTCTTACGAATACACCTAAATATGGTAGCGGAGATTTATGTCGCCGAAATATTGTGCATAAATAATAGTAATACTCGGTTGGTTTTCCGAGAAACATTCATAAAAAAAGATTGTTTTCTCTGAATCAAAAGAAAATTCAGTACTTCTTTTTCTAAAGTACAGTATAGACCAACATCTGTAGCCATTCTGAACTTTTCAAGCAAAGATAGTACTGTAAGTTTTGAGTTCTCTCAATTGTAAGATATGTGCTACACAATACAGTACACATACTGTATACGGTTATGTGTTTAATATGTCTAATTGTTTCTTGGTTTCACAATCCTCCTATTACACTGGTGCAAATTTGTTTGTTAATGGTCCGTTATCAGAAAAAATCAATTATCCGAACACCCTCCGTCCACAGTAGTTTTGGATAATCGATGCTATAGTGTAAACGTGTTGCCCATGGTATCGACGATCAGTGAGTCTGCAGGTGCCTGCAGATGTAACAACATCAGTCAGTTATGAGTAGAGGTTCGGATCTTTATAACAAGTCATATTTTTTTCCCTGCCTTCTTTTTGAGCTATAATGCTGAATTAAACACTTATTGAACGTTTCTGATTGTATTTAGATGTATTTTATATAGCATGTAAATACATATTCAGACCATTTTCTAGTTTTGGCAATATTACGATAACAAACTATGGTCATATAGCCATATTTTGAAGAAAAATCTGTTGTTTTTTTTTAAATTAATAACACTGGGAATTCTTTAGAAGTTATAGATGAGAAGAATTAAGATAATTACTCACTCCCATTATAAATTGGAGGTAAAAACATACTAATTATCACTGAACTGGTCAGAAATTACCAGTGACTCGCTAAACGTTAATGTTCACCTCCACCTTTTAATCTCGACAATGCAGCAGCAGCATGCCTATGTCTAGTCGCGTGAATCAATGTCTCATTGTCGCCAATGGTAGGTCACCCATCATTACAGATGTCGGACGTCGTAGGCTGGGCAGACTGGTAAAACAGGACAGGCGGCGAACTGTGGGGGAACTAACATCGAACATTAATGCTGGGCAGAGTGCAAGTGTGTCTGAACACACAGTGCACCGAACACGCTTAACGATGGGCCTTCGCAGCCAACGACCCATGCGTGTGCCAATGTTAACACCACATGTGCAAGTATGACTGAAATGGACACATGACCATCGTCACTGGACGTCGGCGCAGTGGTAGAGCGTTGCCTGCTCTGATGAATCCCGATACCTTCTACATCATGCCGATGGGAGGGTACAAATCCGTCGTTTTCCAGGGGAACAGCTTCTTGACACCTGTACTGCGGGACGGAGACAAGATTGCGGCGGCTCTATTGTGCTCTGGGGAACTTTCACGTGGGCATCCGTGGGTCCAGTGGAACTCATGCAAGGTACCATGACGGCCAATAAGGGAGCATCCATAAACCACGTAGCTCCATTGTGGCTTCCTTTGAACCCTCCCCCCCTCCCCACGTTTCCCAACTTGGCTTATGCCTCTACCCCCCTTCCCCCACGTAGCACGCAGCTTTGCCCCTATTAATTCCAGAAGACATTTTGTACTTTTTTCTCTATTCAGACTATCGTAAATTACATACGGAGATAATGAAATGACGGAAATAAAAATTCACATGATATTGTGTGCTCTGTACTTACCTCATTTAACTGTGACGAATAATATGAATAGAAAGCTATGTGACCTGGCTCGGAACCCCTTCCCCCCCCCCCCCCCTACGTAGCCCAGCGTAGCTTTCCAACCAACCACTCCCCCCCCCCTCTCTACCGAGCCACGTAGTTTATGCAAGCCCCCTAAGTATCGTACAATGGTTGCAGACCACGTACACCCTTTCATCACAACCATGTTTCCCAACGGCAGAGGCATTTTTTAACAAGATTATATGCCATCATGTCACAAGGCCAGGAGTGTGATGGAGTGGTTCGAGGAACACAGTGGTGAGTTGCAATTGGTGAGCTGGCCCCACAACTCGCCAGATCTGAACCCGATCGAATCCATCTGGGATGTGATTGAACATAGCGTCAGAGCTCATCGCCCTCCTCCCCGGAATTTACGGGAATTAGGTGACTTGTGTGTGCAGATGTGTTTCCAAATCCCTCCAGCGACCTACCAAGGCCTCATTGCTTCCATGCCAAGACGCGTCGCCGCTGTTATCCGTACCAAAGGAGGACATACCGGCTATTAGGTAGGTGGTCATAATGTTCTGGCTGATCGGTGTATATACACTGCAGAAATTCACACAAACAGCTCAATCCGCCACGCAGTACACAGATTTTTGATCTAGGTGAATTTGGTAATTGACTAAGCGGTAAGCGAGTATGGAAAACGTAATTAATTTAAAAAAAAAAAAGAAATTCACTCTTCGTTGACAGCATACTAGCCGCCTCAGTATAGAATCGCACCCGTAGTCAGACTGGTAGTAGTCCTCAGAGCTTTGCATTCGATTTTTGCCACCTCACCATTCTGGAGGACAGATAAATGACGTCATTTTACAGTGGTGGCAATATAAGTTCGTCGTTTAAACTCGAAGTCCATTCTCACTTACTGAATTATGACAGAAGCTTGGCTCACACAGCAACTCTTCATGAATTGCTTATTGCTGGAGTATATGCGAAAATCTTTAAGTTACGAGTGCAACGAAATACTTCTTCCGCCAACCTATTTAGGTCGCAATGACAGCAGGGATAAGATTAGAGAAATAAGATGCCGTACTGATTCATTTATGAATTCCTTCTTTCCTCGATCTGTTCGGGATTGAATGGGAATAATTAGGATTGGTGCTTAGCACCCTCTGCCACCCACAGTATTTGTGATTTGCAGAGTATAGATGTAGATGTAGATTTCGCAGGTCGCATGTCTGGCCAACAATCCACTCAATAGAACTAAGCTTTCCTTACTCCTTTCCAAATTATTTAGTTAATAAACTAAACGTTTTAACATCCCCTCAAGCATCCGCAATCCGTAACACCTGATACTACACTTCTGTTACAGTGAAAAAACTTCATGTTTAGTAACGCAATGATTCCGCGTACAAGGTAATAATTTGTCTTCTGTAAGTAACTTGGAATTTTTTCTTGTCCTCATAATTATATTGACTGAGTGTTTCTAACGCCAGAATTTCATAGTCCTTATGTGTTAGAAAAGTACCAATCCTTCAGTACGCAAGCCAAAAAAAGATTGTTCCTGCTTTCTAGCAACGGCAACTAGTAATGTACCAATACAGTGTCTGCTTCAAACGTTGTAAAAAACCAAAGCAATTCGGTATTTAGTATTCTACGAGTTTTTTATATTTACAACTCTTTTCCATAAGTATTTCCGCATTCCGGAAGCTACCCAATACACCCGTTATTAAATAGTTTTTGTATATCGCGGGTATAGGGATACTGAAAATTCAAGTTTCGCTAGTTGTTTCAGAAGAGTACAAGAAATACAGCAATGAACCAACGCCCTTAATACGTAATATAATCTGACATAAAAATTCTGCTTATCCATGGCCTGCCGTTTAGACTAGCCCGAGTAGCTCAGATGGTTCTATTTGTCGCCGTTCGGCTACTTCATGAACTTGAATTCGCTTGAAGCAATAATTGACTAGGAATTTTTAATTTAGTCAGACACAGTGAAAAGTAAGCTACATGCAATGTGTAGTATCTTAACTCAGAAAAATATTTTTCTTTTATAGTATTTTAGTTGTCATTCCTGGAACAGTTTTTCTTAGACTCTTATTTACAACTACTACTGATTCTTTTGCTGATTGTTTTTCACTTAGTACAAAAAAATAAAAAAGAACTATAGTTAATATTGCGTGTAAAAGAACTATGCAGGTTGTTAAAACAAATCAAGAATTCATAATATCATTATTATTATAAGAAATTAAGACCTGACTTTCTTATAGTAAGCGTATGAAAATCGTCTGTATCTATAATATTAACGGAATTATTAGTTTTTATAAGAATAACCAATAGATATGTCACATGATGACATTTGAAATTTCGAAATACTTTTAACAGTAATTAAATTCAAGAGACAACAAAATAAATAGTAAAACAAGTATATTGTACGCCAATTTTCTGAATATTTCCTGACAATCCAAAATTTACGAGCGTGATTTGATAAGGTCTCGACCTCAATACGAGATGGAGAAGCTAGAGGCATTCTCGAAAATTTACTGAGCATCACTGCCAACAAACAATTTTAACTTTCTCGAGGTAGTCTGTAATGAACATTAACAATGCACATAGGGATCAGAATAATCTGTGGTCACTTTTTATCACATGTTGTTAGATGTAGCACTCTTCAGCGCTTAGGACAATAGTAATTCGGTTTTTTCCATGCTGCAAAACTTTTGGTTGAACAATTACTTCCCAGTTCGAGCATTAACGATAAGACATTTACTAAGTACACTGTGTAAAGAGTGTTTGCTTCTTTTCTGAAGAAAATCCCGGAATCATTCTTAAAAAAGGTATATTAGATAGTGATTAAGCAGCTCAGAAAATCATAAATCTTTTAAGGGTAAAAGATTTCTCTCCTAACACTTTTATTCTACTGAAACTCTAGTATATCGCTATACTTTCTCGTGACATTAAACTGACTTTAAATCACATAGGAATAGTTTGGATTCAAATTTGGACTGCGCCAACGTTATTAATGTCATCTCTCTTTTTTTTTAAATTTTACACTTGATAGATTATTTTTATTTTTACGATTATTACAAAAATTCTTGCAGAAATGGGGCGAAAAGCACTTGATACAAGATCCATGAATCATCATTTACTATCACCTCTTTCAATGAAATTCAATCTTTCATATAATTATTCAAGTTCTGCACATTTTCCCTCATTTTCCCACCAGTTTCTTTGGTTTACACTTGTGAACATGCTTCTTTCAACTGAAGAAGGCGTACAAAAACTATGTATTAGAACAAAGTGACAAGATATAATCTAAAGACAGTGGACAAAACAAAACAAAAGTAATGGCACAATGGGGGAAAAATATGTTACGAGAGACACAATTTTAAGTGCAAATTTTAAAAAATGTTAACCGCTGGGGAATAAGCTCTAAAGTGTTAAAACTAGACACACAAGTTTCGCTTTGTAACACATTTACATATCCAGTTGTACTCTTTGGTAGCGAAACATGTTGTGACGCGCAGAACATTTCAAAGATTTATAGTAGCTCAAATGAAATGTTGTCTCAAGGGGATTAAAGGAATCATCAAGGCAGTGAAAATGCGTCTTTTCGTATATGAAATGAGCTGCAGACGCAATCAATAGAATAATACAAAAAAGACATTTGTAGAACACTGAAACAGAAAGGAATTTCTTTCTTTTACTTTGGGTTTTACAGATCGTCGTCGTTGAGGTCGTTATAACTGGGAGAGGTTGAGGGGAAGGAACGAGAAGGAATTCGACCACTTCTTTTTAAAGCAAACACCCCGGCATTCACCTGTAGCGATTTAGGAAAACTATGGAAAATCGAAATTTGGATGGCTAAATGAGGATTCAAACCCGCGTCATCAGGAATGCGTGACACGAGCTTTACCATTCATCCACCAACCTCGATTGGATGGGAAAAGGAATTCCTAGGATGATAAGAAAATATGCTCCTGGAGGAACCCTTGGGGTTGGCAGGCCAAGAAAGCGTCGGTGATACGGAAAAGGTCAAAGATCTAAACCGTTGATGGATATGTATCGGCAAGAATAGATGTCAACCGCCCAGGCTTAGGCTGCAAAGCATTGGATTAATCCGACACGTCAAACATTGCTGGACATACGAATAGATAATAATTATAATTCCGTGTGGTCGTAATGACGTGGAGATAGGGCTTTTATTGGCTGCGTATTCCGTCCCTATCGTAGCCGCCTTAACCTAACCCGACAAACCTGCCGGGTACAGTGGACCTACAGTTTATCGTCGAATCCGAACCACGGAAGCATTCTGGTGTACTTCACTTTAAACAGCAAGCTGTGCCAGACAGGAATTCGAACCGAGTACCTTTCGATCTCCAGTCAAACGCTTAACCACTGAGCCACCAGACCGCTCTACGCATAGATGAAAAAGATTGAGATTTTCATTTTTGACAGTGCTGTTATTTTAGAATGGTGCTGTTGTTTTAGCATGGAGTGATAACTGGAAGCCAATATTAAATTCCCAAATAAAGGCAAAGTAATGCCCATGTCTGATATAAAGGAACAATTTGAAACTACGTTCAAAATAATTTGTTCAACATTTTATTTTTTTAAGGGTTTTGCGGTTTGTCGAAGCCGTTAGAGACGGGAGAGCATTTGGGAGCAATGAACAGGAATGAGTTTGGCCATAATCTTTAGAAGAGGCAATCCGGCATCTGGATGTGCGGGCTGGGATTCGAACCCGCGT
Organism: Vandiemenella viatica; assembly: GCA_031002005.1. Classification (NCBI taxonomy): domain Eukaryota; kingdom Metazoa; phylum Arthropoda; class Insecta; order Orthoptera; family Morabidae; genus Vandiemenella; species Vandiemenella viatica. The sequence continues at coordinate 74,041,075 of CM061921.1, read as the reverse complement.
CCTCCCGAATGACCAAATGAAAACCAGAAACGTGAACAGAAAGGAAATAACATGAAAATCGCTGGTACAACATCATATACTACAGTTCTGTCACGGATCCGTATTGATCAACAATATTGAGAAAGTTTGGAAAATAGTTGCGAATTTTGGCAATATTGCCAAAGCCCTAACGGAATAGTCAAAGAGCTGATCCAGAAATTGCTCTGGGATACTTTGACAGGTAGCTTACTTACTTCCAGCTTGAATTTACTGGCTAAAAATCGAACATCAACTTTCATTTACGACAGCAACGGAGTTCTTCTGCCTCAAACGTATTTGTCTAACAATGATAAAATGCATAAGATGAAGTAAATAAGGTTCCATATGGATGCTTATTTGAGTTCTGTTCCTTCCCTCGTACCATTAAAAACTGTAAGGCTACCCACCGGTTTATGAACTGCTTATTATAAATTCGGATATACTGCCCATCGATTACATGTTTCCCTGAAACGTGAAATAGTTGATCAGTCTGATTACTACCAAGATAATTTTAGCGGCTCGATAAACGCAATTCACTATAGCACTGACAGTGGGAATTACTACCGTTATTGTTGGATATTGGTCACGAAGAAACATTATTTTTCATGGATCTGTGTTCCAAGAAAACTTTAAGTTCTTCTCCAAGTTCTGAATTTAAGCCTTAATGTTTTAGACATATTCCAACTTCACTGTTCTTTGTCTCAAATGAGTATGTAAAATATAGATGTTTTAGCTATTCTCGAAGCCTCTGTGTACATCTACATCCATATTCTGCAATTCACAAATATTGTGAGTGGCAGAGGGTGCCAAGCACCAATCTTAATTCTGCGCATTCCAATCCCGAATAGTGCGAGGAAAGAAAGAATACAGAAATGCATCAGTACGGAATCTTATTTCTCGAATCTTATCCCTCCGGTCATGGCGACCTAAATAGTTTGGCAGAAGATGTATCTCAATACACTCGTAGGTCACAGAATTTCGCATTTTCTCAAATAAATTCAAACGCAAACGACATAGCCTGTCTTCCAAACGATCCCAGCCCAGTCTATGTATCAATTCTGTGACGCTTTCATAGGGGCTGTAGCAACCAGTCACGAATCGAGCGGCTCTCCTCTGTACCTTCTCCACTGAGTCAATCAGGCCCTTGCGATACGGATCCCAAACACCACAACAGTAATCCAGATGCGGACGCACTAGTGTTTTATACGCTATTTCCTTTGTATGAGCATTACAATTCCTTAGAATACGACCTATGAATCGTAATTTAGAATTAGCTTTGCCTACGACGGAAGTTATGTGCAAGTCCTATTTCATGTTGCTTTGTACCATTACCCCCAGATACTTCAGGGAATCAACCGTGTCAACAACTGAATTGTTTACTTTGTACTCGTGAGCAAACTGATTTTTTTTGTTACTTATTCGCATTGCCTTGTACTTTTTGCAATTAAGTGTAAGCTGCCATTTACGGCACCATTCGGAAATAGCATCCAAATCGCGTTGAATTTCTAAGCAATCGTCAGAGCACCTTATTTCCCTATAGATAACTGCATCGTCGGCAAACAATCGCAACCAGCGTTTAACGCTGACACCTAGATCATTTATGAACATTAAGAAGAGAAGTGGTCCCATTACACTTCCTTGAGGAACGCCAGAAGCAACATCCAGCTTAGAAGAGGCTTCCCCTTCAACAACTACATACTGTGATCGACCAGTTAGAAAATCACGTATCCATTCGCAAATCTGATCCGATATACGGTATGCTCGAATCTTGGCTAAAAGTCGGTTGTGTGGTACAGAATCAAAAGCTTTCTGAAAATCCAAGAATATTGCATCAACTTGTGAACCTGCCTCGATAACTTTCATTACGTAATGAGAAAATAGGGCCAATTGAGTTTCATACGATCTCTTCTTCCGAAATCCGTGATGACATGGTGTAAGTAACTCGTGCTCATCTAGAAACTTCATAATGTTAGACTATATGACATGCTCCAGAATTCTACTGCATACTGATGTTAGAGATACGGGTCGATAATTCCTAGGATCACTGTCATGGAGTTATCCTCCACTGTTATTCCAGAAGACATTAATTTAAAATCCTAACAAACAGGTTTCTTTCAAAACCAGTTCCAATGATCCAGAACTTGTGAAATTGTGAGTGTTGGCAGAATATTATTAATCAGTTTTGAACCTACCTTATTACTTACCATTCATACCCTCTAATTGGCTGCAATTAGATTTCTGTTTCATGATCTACAATTGGAGATTCAAGCCAACGAATCTACCACAGGAACTACCGTAAAAGATTTCTACTGAATTGAACAAGATTTTATTCATATTAAAAATACGTGCATTACTTCCGCAAGAAACTTACAGCTAAAAAGTTACTTCTATCAAGTTTCTAGTATTTTATTTGGAGCAAGTACTTGAGTTCGTAAATGAATACTTTGAGCACGAACTATAGCTACTTACAATTATCACAAAAGACTTGATAAATTTTCAATGCGCCATTCTGCTTAGTACGACGAAGCACCACGACACTGGACAGGAGTGTTGCAATGAACCGCAGCCTGAATACGGCTTTTAGGCTATTATTCATAATCATCTACGTAATTGCTAGTGACGTCACCAATTTTCAATTCAATAACTACACAATTCACAAACAAAGTACTAACCACACAGAACCTATGTGTCATTCTTCAAAGACAGATAACGAAACTTGCTCCTTTCGCCACCCTCTCGCCTCAACGGTCAGTGACAAGCTCCATGGCAAGCCAGCTAATAAACAGGGTTATCACTAAAACATAGTAAAAGCGGAATAGCCTGAAAACGCTAGGGAAGAAAAATAAAACTCGAACAGTTTCCTAACACAGTATCGGTGGTGTTTAGCAGACATAAAATTATTTCAGTAGTTATTCGAATTGAAAATGCACATTTGAGACAAATATCTGTACAAATTCCTAATTATTCATCAAATAATCCACACTATCATTCAACTTCTTTTTTTTTTACTTATGGCTTTACGCCGCGTCAACGTCGAGGTCATTAGAGGCGGGATGGGACTGAGGACAAAGAACGGGGAAGGAATTCGGCCATAGCCTTCTGAAGGAAGCAACCCGGCATTCTCCTGGAATGATCTGAGGAAACCATGGAAAACCTATATCTGGATGCCTGGACGGGGTTTCGTACCGGCATCCTCCCGAATTCTGTTGCTCCAATGCCGTTTTACATCACAATATTCTATTACACCATACAAGGAGCAGAAAGTGGAAGAGTTTTTATCTCTGGAGCCGTCTGTATTAAGATCGTTTCAACTCCCCATTCCTTATTAATTTGTTCTAATACCACCCACTATTAAACTAGCAAATACTTAACCTAAATTACGTTTGTTTTGTTTTTTCGTTTTTTGCTTCGGGATTTTCGGCTCGTCGACGTAGAGGTCGTTAAAGCAGGCATAGCAGGGGGTCAAAGAACAGATGAACGGTAAGGAATCCAGCAATCGCATTATGAAGGAACCATTCCGCATTCGCCTTGAGCGATTTCCGATGGCCGGACGTTGATTCCACCTTGCGTCCTCCCAAAGCAAGGCAAGGATATAGACAAAATAAATGCCGAAGTCTAAGAGCTATTAGAGTATGAAAAAGCTGATCAAAATCTAATGATCATGCGTGAATGAAATTTGGTAGTAGCAATAGGAAAAGAAGGAAATATTAAACGTGATTTCGGTCTAGGAGAAAGAAATGAGCGAAGAGGTACGCTGGCAGAATTTAGACAAAAATACAAAATAATCAAAGTATACACTGTACTTAGGAGTGGTGGGGATATCAGTAGATAGCATCATGGTTAAACAGAGATGCAGAAGCTAAGTCCTGGATTGCCAAGCACACACAGTAGCTACCCATAGTGCAGACTCTCATCGCAGTGCAGGCTGAAATCCCAGAGAGTAAGAAAGCAACATAGGCGAAACAAGCTTCAAATGAGCAAACTAAAAGATCTCGTATAAAACAGAAAATGGAAATTACTGTTTAAAGCAGGAGTAAGAGGAAACTTTGAAGGAAATTCCGTTGTCAAGGAATGGGGTACATTGTACAGGGAGGCATTTAAAAAAAAAAAAAAAAAAAAACATTAAACAGTAGGAAAGAATCTGGCAGAGAATAGCAGATGACAAAAAAATTCGGAATTGAAGGACGAGATGAGAAGGCTTAAAATAAATAGGAACACGACAGTACAGATATTTCAGAAATCAAATAAACAGCAAATAAAAGTAAGCTTAAAAAATGGTTGAAGAAGTGATTGCAGGTAGAGAACATGTGGCATCAGGAACATTTAACAGAATGTTTGCGAAATTATTACACATAGAAGTACCTCTTTTAAGCTCAGAAGTAAGAAATACGTATAAACTGTATGACGGGAATTTTCTGTGCAACCGAGTAGTGGAAAGTGGGGAAGATGATTTAGGCTATGCTCGATATCGTGCTTTAAAGAAAGAATTTGACAGATTGTTGAAACATTTAAACTTAAAACGCTCTAGAAATTGACAAAAGTCGCTCAGAACCATCAAAATCCATAGTTGAAAAAGAATTTAAAAGATTATTCAAATTAATATCACTAAGTTACGAAACAAGAGCCATTGCAACTATTTTGATAAAAACATCAACCTTACACTCGCGAAGCAGACAAACAGGAAAACAATAGCACAGTAAGTTTGAAATCACATATTTAAAAATTAGCTTGAGAGATGTAATATAGAAGAAGGGAAAGTGATATTAGATGAATATTGTAGTACAAGAGAAACACCCCTGATGTTGAAATTCGTATTGCATGGAAATAACAGGAAAAAAGCGTACATTTATGTCATTTGCGGACACAGAGAAAGTTTCTGATAGTATTACATTGAACAAAACATCTCGAGATATAATAATAATTTATAATCTGTATAGGAATCAGATGACTATAATAATAATTCAAAAATCAATTATAAAGGGAGTATGAAGAGGTTGCAGTCCGTGCCAGGTAAAATTCAGCCAAAGAAAAATTTGACTGTGGGTATATGGTAAATGTTCAAGGAGAAACAATCAGTACGCTGCGATTTGCTGATAAGCTTAATAATATCAAGAAATAAATGGATGACATCAGTAATATATTGGAGGAGTACAAATAAAAACCAAAGAAATAACATGTGAAAAGAAAACAATAACAGCAAACTAAATACAAAACAAGATCCGACGTAGTTGAGGAAATTAAACATTTCCTTCATTTTTGAAGTAAAATCGCAGCTGATGGTCGAATAAAAGAATCTCAAAGAGTAGAACTAGAAAAATGTGCGTTCTTAAAAAAAAGGAATTTTTTACTATCAAAAATTGAACAAAGACTAACAAATACCTTCATAAAAGTCAATGGATGGAATACAACACATTATGTATGTGAAACTCGGTGTTTGATAATACCAAAAAGAAGGAAAATCGAAGCATTTGAACTGTGGTGCTTTAGAAGTATATTGGAAATTAATTGTACAGTTAAAGTATGAAAGGAACATGTTCCGAAAATGAGGGCTGAGGAAAAGAGTTTCTGGAAAAATTTCCCAGGAAGAAGAGATAGGATAGTGGGTAACATTTTAAGACTTGTGGGATTGTTTGATTTTGTAGGACACAGTTGAAAGGAGTACACAATCTAAAGTAAAAACTCAAAAAAATACTGGATTAAATGAATCACCTGATTTAGGTGTTATGCTGTGATGGGAATGTGCAGATTACCTGATGAGCTCAAGGTATGAATAGATGGAGGATGCAACAAAGCAGTAGAGAGGCAAGAAATTTAAGACTCGCAAGGTCGCAGCCGTTTTCAACGTTGAATCTTGTGTAAAACGGCAAGTACACAGTCCGTCCGGTTAAGTTTAAAAGCTGACTGCACGGAACTAATACTACGCACGCTATCAGCAGGTCATCCACTCAAACAGACAGTAACAATTCTGAAGCTTTTCTTTGCGAAATCTTTAAATTTCTTTTCTAAAGTAGGGAAGGAAGAGGCGAAAACCCACCAGACAGCAAAAAACACTCTAGAGGACTAAGCCCCAGCGATTTCGAATGTTTAATTTGGTTAGACGAAAAGACACTGTATACGATACTCTATGAAGAGTAACAAAGGCTAAATACATCAACTGTTTCTACAAAACCTTCACCATTGAGTGATGACGCGAGAACTACATATCAGAAAAGTCACAGTGAGAAAGATTGCTGTTGATGTTTAGTCGAAGTGTAAGCGCTTTTCCACACTTTTAGACTCCAGAGCAGAAACACTAAAGACATAAGTTTGGCGAAATTTGACTCTCAGATAGTGCTCCAGACTTGTTTTTGAGGAGATTATAACTGTCGATGAAACCTGTTTTATCTGCGATTCACTAATCCACTGCTTGAGTGGGAGAAAAATCCTCAACATTAAACAAACCGATCGATTTTACAAGTGTGGTGTACAAACTATATTGGTGACTCTCTTCATTTGGCAGGGCGTAATCCATAAAGACTGTGTTCCTGAGCGTAAAACGTGAATACAACATCCTAAAAAGAAGTATAGAGTTCCTGCTGAAAATAATTCTACGTGTTAGACTAGACATGAGGGAACATTGTGACAGTTTTCTTTTCGCACGGCAACGTTCCGTCTAGCAACGTGGCAGAAGGACATCTGACATCATTATGTGTAAGAAAGAATTGCTATGGCTCATCTACGACGATCTCAAGGTTAATACCCTGTATACCCGCCATGTTCCTTATTATACCCTCATAAAACGAAGAGGCCTCACAGAAACAGACGGTGCGACTGCGGTGTAATAAGTACTGCTCAACATGTTGTATCAGAATGTGAACCAACAGAAGAATTAAGAGACAATCTTCAGTTTCAGCTTCAGTCTATACGCGTATACTATAATACTTCATGATATGGAACTTGCTAGTTGAAGCTGCTGACTTAGCATCACTGCACGAGAAAGAAAAATAATTGGAAAGGAATCTGGCAAAGCTGAGCAGATAACATTACAAATGGAAAGAGGAACAGAAGAGGTAGAACTTGGAGATGAATAAGAATGCTGAATCTGGATGTGTATTAACAAGCACTACTAAGACACTAGGAAGACGTTAAAGTGGAGACTAGTCATTCACTGCTGTGCTTCCGAAAACCAGGGGCACCTTTTCCAAAGATCAAGAAACAGCCTACGAGGACACTCATAAAGTGGGAGTTGGGGAATCCGAGGACCTGCTGGAGGGCTCTACATGACAAGAGGAACGGCATTGGCCGGTTGCCTGCAGCATCAGCACAGACACCCGGCGGCCTTCTGGTCAGGACACTTTGCTCACTTCAGCATTGATACGGATAATCGGCTTACTTGGCGAAGAGAGCTGAGGCGCAGATTACAGTCTTGAGTAGATACTTCATTAGTTATGTTGGTGGGAAGATACAAAGTCAGACATTTCATTATTTTGGTGGGGGATGTTAGTTGAAGGTTGTAATTTTTAATTAGAAAAAATAGAAGTATACTTAAATCTGTAAAATCATATAAAAATTACAAATCAGATCCATTAATTAAATAAACAGGTGTGTGAAATTATTCATAAAATGTGAAAACGGAGGGCCTACTTTAGGTAAAAAGATAGTAGGTTATGTAAAGTCAAGACATTAAAATAAAAATTTTGAAAAAAATATGGTTATCATCCCTTTGGAGTTTCTTAAGGATTCCAGTCCAATACTGCCTTCCCCACTACTTCATTTGGCTTCCATAACACATGGCAAGTCCAGTCCCATTTTCTCTGTTCGTTTCCTATACGCACTGACCGAGCGTGGTGGGTGGGCGGCTTACGATCTGGCCCCGCATTCTGGAGGACGCCGGTGCGAATCCCCGTCCGGGCAAACAGATTATGGTAACTAAACAATTAACTGATTATAATGATTCGAAATATCAATATGACATGAAAAAATGCTCCTCGAATTTCCTAGGAAGAAAATTATAGGTTTGGTAATAACGATTGCTGAGGGATCTATCATTTGTACCATCTAGTAGTGTATAACATGACGCGCACATTCCACGCCAGAAAAATCCGTAATAATACGTTCGAAATAGCGTATGCTGCATGTTCAGAAAAAAAATTAGGCTCATATAACAAAGCAGTCAATAGCGTTGTGTGATTACCATATGTATTCTTTTGCGCTGAAAATAATATTGCGTGCCATACTTGGATGCCCGGCGAATGTAACGTCCTTAATATTAAAGAAGGTGTATGCTAATTAGCGAGCAATACGGAATCGGCCATATTTCCCCACATAGTAACTAATAAAACGAATGTGAATGCATTGGTGTATGATTACACATTACTTCCAAGAGACAGTTTTCGAGAGAAACAATATACCCAAGTTAACTCCAAAATTCCAGTATTTCCAGCATATCAAGCTTTTTCTAGGAGTGATTTCAGGAAACCATGGAAAACCGAAATCATGATGGCCTGATGTACATTCGAACACATGTCCTCCCGAAAGCTCACCCACCACGCTCGGTGCTAACTACTGTAGGTAAAAAAAGGGGGGGGGGGCGATATGTGAAGGCAAGAAAGGCCTATGACGCACATGAAATAAAACTATAAGTGCTGAATGATGTATTATTATCCAATAAAATGTATTTCAATAAATGTGTATGATTTACCAATACATTTTTTTTTTTATTTAACTAAACCCCTACCGCGCAATTTAGTATATTCCTTGAGTAAGATGGGATAGTTTTGTACCCTTATCACGAGTATGAAATACTTGAAATGGAGAGATAACATAGTTTATAAGTGCCATATCACAAGAGTCGCGTTGGGTATCATTGAAAGACATGAAGCAGATGAAATAGATCTCTGTGAGTGTATAAGTAACACATTGGTAATGAGGATGTTGGGATGAAATAAATAGCCAATAAATATCACCGAAAATTCCATTAAATGTGATGTTAAGAGCAATAAGACAATTGGAGTGGCAAAAAAAATGGCGGTTAAATCCATAGAAGAAAATGACCTTACAAAATGTGTATGAGGTATATGAAAGAGATGAGTGGGGGGGGGGGGATTTTCAAGTAAGGACTTATTGGTGCCAAATAATAGTATTTGCAGAAGGAAACAATAACTTTTGCCCAAAAACTATGAAAATAAATAATTTTTGAAGTTAATTTATGGTAATTTAACAATCAAAGAATTAAAATACTTCAATATATCAATAACACATGACAAAATACTAGGAAGAAATTTCATAACGAACGTTAACAGCAAGCAAGCGGATTTCCTAATGTTATTCTTGATAGCGGTGTCCTGTGACGTCGCTAATTGTGCGCTGAAAATAAAATGGCGTGTGATACTTCCACTGTTCGCCTGCGGGAGCGTTGTGTCAGAAATACTCAGATTGAGTGTCCTTGCTGTCGCGTCATAGGTTAGCGGTACATCCCGGAAATAGTCGTGCAAATTGAGGTCAGCGGTGATGACAAGCTGTGCGGTTGACAGGTGGCGGCGCGCCGGGGAGGTGAACTAGTGACGTCACATGGGTGAAACAGCAATAAACCGATGGGATGTAGATTGTGAATCTCTCCGCAGGACGTATGGAGTGAAGAGGTATGATACTTTGCTGATGGAGATTCGTCCGTCAGATGGAGACTTCAAAACTAGCAGCTCTTTGCGGAAGAGTAGGACTGAATGGGCACCTACTGAGTTCTCCCCTCAGACATCTACACACCTAGAAAATTTTTAAGATACACGTGGGAAAGGAACTGGGCGTCATCGCCTTGTATGCACAGCCATAATAACTCCACGAAGAGAATCATGATAACTTAAGACCTCAAGCAGGTGTCCAAACGGTGGAAAGTGTACCTTCTGAATCATGCAGCAGTAAGTACAATCCGCCTTTTTGCGCAGTTAGCTTCAATTTCGACGCATGATGCGTGCTAATGACGGTTGTAAGGATCAAATATCCCAGTTTACCGCCGATCTTATGCCAACTGTAGCAGCTACCAGATTCGGGCGCTACGTTGTTACGCAAAGAATAGAGCGAAATGATAGGACTACATTAACTCATACGTCGACGACACATTCTTATTCTGTCACACCAGTTAATATTATTTTACGTACTGAACTGAGATATTTCGGAGTAAAAGTTATGTATTCTGTAGAGTAAAATAATGCAAAGTACTAGTGTTTCAAGTTTAGAAGAAACAAAGAATACGAAATACCATGATACTTTAGCAATATAACATACAAACCAAAGAGGAAGGCACGTTATTATGAGAAATATTCATTGTTTGTTTTCATTGTTGCTGCGTCAGTGAACTATCGCCACGGTCTTTATGTGTAGTATGTTCCAAAATTTTGTGAGTTGACGATACAAAACCTTGCATTTAAGCACAGAGATTTTCCCTGACAAGACAATCAAATAATTTAAACTACTACTTGACAAGATGAAATTTCATTAGTTTTATTTCAGGATTACGGCTTGTGGCCACCTCTCGCCGCGCCCGCCTGGGCAGGTTAACCCAAAATTTGTCTTTGATGAGCTACTATTAACAAATGACATTGCCAAGAGCTTAGTTCCAGCCACCAAGCTATACTGATGGCACATTAAAAATCAAGTAAGTGTGGTGCGCACTGAGGTGTATTGTAAAGACACGCTATCGTCTGCCTATCGTGTAACACCTCATTGTGGACGTCGTGTGTCGGGTCCCTTTCCTGTAGTTCTTGTATGTATGTGGTAACTTATGAAATTGTGGTATATGCATGGACATATGTGTGTGTACGTGTTCCTGTGTGTAATTATGATGGTAAGAGTCTACTTGAGATTTCCCTTCAGTGGCCACCATGTAGATGTAATCAGTTGGGTTTGTTGAACACCGAGGTTTGTGGCAAAGAATGTAATATTTCGCACATCCTGTAGCTATTCAGTCTGGACCTAGGTGTTCAGTCCTTTTCCTCCAGTTACATGTAATGTGTGTGGTGATGTATGGTAACTGTGTGTATGCATGGACATGTGAGTGTTTGTATGTGGTTGTGTGTCTATCACGATAGGATTCTACTCGACATTGAGATTTCGCAATGACTGACTACCTATGTGTTGATGTAATTAATTGATAATTGTGATAAGTACTGAGGTGTATGGCAAAAACATGTCATCCTTTGCACACACTCTAACGTCTGTCTAATGGTTTTTGTGTCGTTGTGTTTGTGTGTGTGAGACCTAGTATGAGTATGGGAGTTATGATATTTGTCTGATGACCATGTGCCTACTGATACTCGTGGTACGTGGGGCAAATATTACTGAATAGCAGAAAAGGCTTGTGGCGTGGGATAGAGGTGGTGCTGATCATGTGAACAGCTTGTACATATTACCAACGATACTGAATGGCAGAGAGGTCTGTAGTGTGAGTTAAATGATATGATTTTGATGTGAGGAGTTTGTTACTTGGAACACATGTTAATGATGATTTTTTTTTGTCAGTCTTGAGCCATGAGGGTTCTGTCACACATTTTCTTTGCCATGATTGGGCTGGTTGTTGTGTTGAGCTCGCTGTAGCATGGATATATGTGTCTGTGTGCGTGTTTTCTCTGTGTCTGTATGCGTAAGTATGGTGATACCTTCCTTAAACTCATTATCTGGACGTATGAATTGCTGTTCCTCCCATATGCTTGTGCTGTGTGGAGGAGCGTATGGGTTTGTGGGTGAGACCTAGTATGAATATGGAGTTATGATATCCGTCTGATAGACAAGTATCTATTGTAACTCATGGTACCCTGGGTCACATGTTACTAAATGACAGAAAGGGTTGCGGTGTGGGAGAGATGTGGCTGTGATTTCAAACTTCACACATCCTGTAACTCTTCAGTTTGGATCTAGCATGTTCAGTCTCTTTCCTCCAGTTATGTGTGGTGATGAATGGACTGTGTGAATGCATTGACATATGAGTGTGTGTGTGTGTGTGTGTGTGTTGTGTTGTGTGTGTGTGTGTGTGTGTGTGTCTTTCTATGATTTTTTTGGCCAGTCATGGGTGTTCTGTTCCACTTTTTCGTTGCCGATTGGGCTAGTTTTGAGTCGAGATCGCTGTAGGCATGGAATGTACGTGTGTATGCGTCTCTATCTTTGTGTGTTTTTTGCGTAAATGTGGTGATAACCTTCTTTTATCTCGTTTGTCTGGATGTATGATTGCGTGTTCCTGCACTATATGCTTGTGTGATGGTGACATATGGATTTGTGGGTGAGACCTAGTATGAATATGGGAGTTATGATATCTGTCTGATGACCAAGTGTCTACTGCTACTCGGGGTACAGGGGGCACATGTTACTGAATGGCAGAAAAAGCTTAGGTGTGGGATAGACGTGTTGGTGCTGATGTGTGAACAGTTTTGTACCTAGCACACATGATGACTGGGATGGTAGTGAGGTCTGTAGTGTAGATAAATGAGATGATGTTGATGTGAAGAGTATGGTGCCTGAACATATATTACTGATGATTTTTTTGGTCAGTTATGAGCCATGGGGGTTCTACCCCACTTTTTCTGTCGCCTATGATTGGGGCTGGTTGTTGTGTCTAGCTCGCTGAAGGCATGGAAATGTGTAGTGTTTGGTGCGTCTCTCTCTGTGTCTTATGTGTAAATATGGTGATACCTGTCTATAAACTCGTCTGTCTGGACGAATGATTTTGCTGTCCCTCCACTTATGTTTGTTTGTGCTAGTGTATTGAGATGTATGGATTGGTGGGTGAGATCTGATAGTCAAGTGTCTATTGCAACTCATGGTACCTGCGTCACTTTTTTTACTGAATGGTAGAAAAGGGTTTGCGGTTGTGGGAGAGACGTGTTGATGGTAAATGTAATCACATGGGCGTGATGAACACTATTTATGGTTTAAACACTTAGGTTTTATGGTGAAAACATGCCATCTTTTGCACACCTTCTATCTCGCCAGGCTGATGATATGTAGGGAGACTTCTGTTTTCAGCATTCATGAGGCAAGAGAGTACTACACCACTTTTTTTGTTTCCATGATTGGTACCGGTAGTTGTGCTGAACTCTCTGTAGTCTTGGACATGTGTGTCTGCGTCTCTCTTTGTGCATGTAAGCATAAGTAACTCGTCCTGTCTGATGATTTTTTGTAACGATAGTTCTGTCCCAGTTAATCAGTTGTAACGACAATTCTGCCCCACTTCATCGTTTTCCATGATGCTTGCTGTTAGTTCTGTTGACCTCGCTGTATGCATGTACAAGTGTGAACGTGTGTCATTCCTATGTGGAATTTGAGTCTAAAATATATGGCTATAGAATTATGCTCACCATCAACGTGTGCTTCTAACCATTGTTTCAGGGCTTAGACAATCTCCCATTTCGCTGTGCTCTTTACAGTTTACTGGCCGTTTGTGTTGGCATGTGAATTTTGATTCTCACTACATAAAAATCATTTAACAGAGAGGGGTGATGTACCAGAGAAGCGAAGGACTTGGGTACAAACCCACAGTCAGACCATTGCTTGTGTGGTGTAGTATGGATGTCATTGGAAGATAGGAAGAGTGTCGAGGGGCTGTAGGTGGCGTAAAATGCTGTTAGAATGGATATTGGTGGAATAATTCTGAGTGGTGTATGGAGCCTAAGTTGAGCCATGACCACAATCTTGCACTAGACTTTAGGTGATGAGGCCTAAGTGGATAAAATATCTAAACACCCACTTTGACCTAACAATTTACGACAGTTCAAGTGTGAGCACTATCTTAGGCGTAATAGAACCTATGGTGACGTTTTGGATACTTGTCGATGTGTGGGGATCTTCTATGAAAATGTGGGTTATGATGTCTGTTTGATGACCAAGAAACTATCAGTTAGCTAATAGCATTATGGTAACTTTATCGTGGTTACTTGAACAAAGCATGCAATTACAAATAAATGTCAGACTTGATCCTGAATCCGAAGGTTGGCGTTAGATGGGAACATTTTAAGCCGAATGTAGAACTCCCCTGGGTCCTGATTTATTGAAAAATAATTTCCTGGAAAAGGGGAGAATTTTCCTGGAAATCTGCAGTAGAACCACCTTAAATGAACATTTTGGTACCTGGCTACTGATTAGCAGAAGACTTTGCGAATTTTGAATTTTTGGTTTACTTTAACGCACGAACAGAAGGTAACCGGTTGGATTGGGAATCATTGGAAAACAGAAGGTGGTTTGAGGAAGTGCTGTGGGTGGATCTTGGTGAAAGAATTAGGAATAGAATATCAGTAGAAGCTGGCACTGGATTTCTTCTATAAGGGAGTGGGTAAATTTTCTATATCTCCACCTTGGTCACAGGCGATGGTCTCAGGCATGTTCTGTGCTTAGCGTGACTCGATTTTTTTCACATAGGACTGGCGTACTTCGAATCGACAGGGGTGAAATTAGTAAGATTAACAGACGTATTTCGTTCCTGGAACATACGTGCTGTGCTGTAAAATACAGTTAAAGGTGTCAATCACTGATGTGTCACAAGGGATTGATTGGAATTTTAGACAAAGTACAGCTAAGGACACTCAATTTGTGATTGCTTACGAAAGCATAGAAGAATTGATACACAGATTGGTCTGGATAGACAGATGATATACGTTTGAGCTTGATGGCAAAAATTATGAGTGTGATTAAATATTTTATACCAATGGCAGCAGAGATAAGTTAGAGAAATAAGGCGTCGTACTGATGCTAATATGAATTCTTTCTTCCCTCACTACATTCCATGAGTTTTGCAGTGGTCAAACTGGAAACTTTGATTTTTTTTCTAGCTTTGGTGTGGGAAAGGCTTTGTCACAAATATTTTCATGTGGCCTCTTGTCCAAAGACAGGGTTGAGAAATAGGCTTGAAATAATTACAGGCTGATTGGTTTGACATCATGTATTCACTTCAGAAATGTCTGTAGGAAAAGAAACTGGTTTTCAAATCGACAACTTTGTTTTAGTTTAGAGGCTCTCAACCCATCGAGGTTATACTTACATCCAACAGTAAACCCCTTCAATGCCTCTTTGAGTTCAAAAAGTGTCTGTGTTTCATTACACATAATTTAATACTTCCTTTAAAATACACGGAATATAGGTGACACTCGTCAGTTAATATTATATTGTTCATAATGAATCCAACATAATGTGAAAAAGTGAGTTTGTTTCCCGTCTCTTGGTCGGTGAATTAATTTTTAATGTCTGCCTGCTTCAATGAACGGAATTTATGGTTTTTCCTACCTTCTTCGGTGAATATCTGTCGGTTTCAATGAAAGGATTGATGGGTTTTTGAGGCTACGAATTTTGAAAGGAATAACGTATGTGTGGTATTGCTATACTTTATCACAATAATTTCATTTTTTAAACTTTTTAACGTCTCTCTAACAACGTGGCCTTTTGAGACGGGGAAAGGATGGGGAACAAGGAATGGGAAAGGAATTCGGCCATGTCCTTTTGAAGGAAGCATCCCGGCATTCACCTGGAGTGATTTGTGGAAATCATCGAAAACCCAAATCTGGATGCCCGGAAACGCCGTCCTCTCGAATGCGAGGCCAGAACGCTAAATAATTTCATGAAAACAGGTACACATAGAATTCTTCCTCGGTTTTATATCTGGAGTTTATGACGGTTTTTTCCATATCAAACGTTAAAAGGAAACATTTATGCTTTTCGACTTACTTTTTATTCAATTATATCAAGGCAAGCTGGCGCCATACTCTCTAGGTGTTGGAAACTAAAATTTTGATTTTCGTTTTGAAATTGACGAGTTGGAACGGTTTTTCAATAATATCACAACACCCATACCGCGGCCGGACTCGAATCAGTGACCTTCGGCACTCTAGCCCCAACGCTACCGATGTCTGTTCACGTAATATCCGTTGATGTGGACTTTTTTATTTTTTAGTAAAAAAATCGCAATGGTTCACGCTTAAGTATTTTTCACGACACAGAACCGAAGAAAATATTTTACTGTGTGTCGATAGTAGCCAAGATGTTTCGCAGCGCAAACAAGTGCTTGCTTAACAGGACGCTAGGAATACCCGCGCGGCACACATTTCGCAATGGCTATTGGATAAGCAAACATAGATAACAGGCGAATTTCTGTAGGTGTGTTGAAACAGTGTACACATTTCGCAGAGCGCGCGTTCCAGAACAGAAATACTTTCACCCTAGCGCCATCTAGCAGTCGGTCAAAGAACTAACGGTGGCTGCCATCTAGCGGCCTCCAAATAAACTAACGGTCCAGCGCAATGCCCGACTGGTGCTGCCATATGGGCGGCCGGCCAAAGAACTAACGGTCCGCCATCTTGTGACGTCATACGACCTTGAACGCTGATTGGCTGCTCACTTTCGTGACGTCATGGGTTTTCCCCGGTTTCTTCCTTGGAAACAGGTATTACATCTACTAAGACAAAAAAAAATTAACTTTTGTAAGTTACAAGAACAGAGATGGAGGTATTTCTGAGAAGTCCCTTCAAAGTATAATCAGTCCCTTATATTTGATATGTTAATTTTCGTTTTGTCTTTGCTTCTCAAGTTTTCTCATGGAATTTATCATATATGGTCCACTCTCTACAAACAATAATAATTCTTACACCAGCTGAAATAGCGGTTCTATGGAGGACAGGAAATATTTTTCTCAGTGGTAACCAACCGAACGACCAGCCGGCATTGGAGCGGGCGCTGGGCACAGTCATTCCAGCAAATAATGCGAAACAATCAGAAGGGGTTGTCTGAAGATGCTGTGCGAGATGCCAGAATTAATTTCAATATTGTCTTAGAAACTTTCTCGCTGGAAGTTTTTTCGTAAACAAATAGAAGGGAAGTTAGTCGGCGACATTTTACATTACACAGCCGAAACAACAAAAAGGTTCGTGTAACTTTTTTTTCCCTATCATGCTTCCCCATTTAATGGATAGAATATATTCGTTAATACTCTGGTAACTTTCAGTAGTCGCGTAATTTTTTTACGTTATTTGTTATGATTTATTTTGTCTTTTTTGTTGGTTGAAGTTAAAAAAGTAATTTGATTCCTAACTTTCGTGGAAAGCAGTTTCTATTTTTTTTTAAATAGTCACAAAAATATTTGGAATTAAAAAGCACACCACCTTGTTCCACAAGTTATGTTATATTTTTTAGAATTCTTTCGTACTCCTTAATGAAAGTTGAATTTTTTGCAGATGTGCAACACTGTTCGGAGACACCATGACCTTCGGCGACTATAGTGAAACTCTGATTCTTAAACGTCTTACGAGAAACTGTAGGTTCTCAGATCACAGAAAAGCTAGAGACGGTTTTCAGTCACAACCTCTTGAGGATAAATTGATGATTTAGACGTCGATATTGAGAAGCAAGTAGTTAAGGGCATAAATAAATAGAAAAGTTCAGGGATTCAACTAGAGGAAGCAATTGACTTGAATATCTATGTTATTGTGATTTGCTTCATAAGGGAAGAACTTGTTCATTGTTTTGACTCACCTGGAACGACCAGTAATTATAGTGCTCCTGATTAGTATTTTCTAAGCACAGCGCGTAGACTGGAGTAAATAGGATTAAGTCTATATAGAAGGAGCTGCGAGCAGCACAGAATCTGAAAATACAGTAGAACGAATGCATGAAATCAACCGCACAATGGACGAAACTTTTTGTCAATTACCTCCCAATAACTAATACCAGAAAAAACTATTTTCTTTTTTATCTTCTACTTAAAAATAACAAAAATATGTTAAAAAGTGGTCGAAATATTGTTTTTTTTTAACTGCTTTACGTCTCTCAACAGCGAGGTCTTTAGAGACGGGTAAGGATGGGGAGCAAGGAATGGGAAGGAATTCGGCCATGGCCTTTTGAAGGAAGCATCCCGGCATTTGCCTGGAGTGATTTGGGAAACCATGGAAAACCCAAATCTGGATGCCCGGACGGGGATTCGAACCGCCGTCCTCCCGAATGCGAGGCCAGAACGCTATCCGTTACACCACCAAGCTCGGTGCGAAATATTGACATCTTCAGTTCAGTCATTTTGTCTATTTTCGATTTTTTTTTCTTTTAGTAGAGTTAGGATTAAGAAACTTTTTATTTATTTAAGTCATCTAAGAGGAGATTCTTCTTGTGCCTATTAACAAACGGTTTTTCTCTATACCATTTCGGACAAACGAGAAGATAAATTCTGTTTATATTTTCAAACTAGCTGTTACCCGCGACGTCGTAAGCGGGAACTTAGAATTTTATTGCTGAAATTGGATATAGAAAGCTGTAAGTTAGGGAAAAGATGACAATTTGTAACATGTTTAAAAATAGCAACAAACTTGAGAGGGGGAGGGGGCGAATTAACAGTGGGAGACTACTTACTACAGTTCCTCCGGCAGGTTTTTGTTTGTGGTTTAAAATTATGTAACTTTCTGGGTCATCTTATGTCAATAACGTCTTGTGCACAGCGTTTTTTGGTTTTACTATTCTTTGCTAATATATCTAGCCTATGGGGGTTGGACACCAGTGAGTTAACAACATATAACTGCCATGGAAAAACCATGTCATTTCTAAGTTATTATTATTATTATTATCGTATGCCAAGTACAACAAAAGACATATCAGTTAGATATCTAAATCTATCTTCTGGCAGCTGGTCCAACTTGATGCAGTGTGAGAAGGCCTCCAGATAATCTTCTAGCTGGACAGACCATCACAATGTGGTCAGCATTTTGGATACCACCACAGTCACACAACGCTTTTTCACGGAGATCCCATTTATGCAATGTTGCATTGCACACTCCGTGACCTGTGCGAAATCTGTTCAATTGACACCAAAGACGCCTAGGACAAGTCAAATCCTGGAACACAGGTTGTCGGATCTTTTATAAGCCCACAGTTGTATGGGCTGTTGGCTTCCCACTCCTTTCTCAACTCTTCATACAAGTTAAAGTTATGTCTGAGATTGGCTGCTTCCATGTAGGCAGGTCTCCTCGATTTTAGTCGTGTGCGAGGCAGCTGAAGAAGGTCACCATACAGAGGAATCATGTTGGTTTCCTCCAATCCTTCCAATTCTCTAAGCAATATCGATTCCCTCCTCAAATGCTGGGATGGTTCCTCACAATATCCCATGGGCGCCACCTGCCATATCCCGTATATCCCTTCCAAACCATTACCTTTCCTGATAGGTGCAATGCACCCTCCGCCAAAAACTTTTAGTGAATCGCGGAGTAATTGTAATAGTAAATGTGGTGGAGGAATGTTGGAAAGTACAGGCAGCCAGGATACTGAGGTAGACTTAATGACACTACTCACTGTTTTCATAGCAGCATTAAGCTGGGTGACAACGTTGGCAGTATGAGCACTACCAAGCCATGTAGAGCAACACTCAGGGCCGGCGTTATAGGGGGGTAAGCGGGTCAAAAGTACCCGCGGGCCCGTCGGCTGATGGGGGGCCCCGATCACTGACATCTGCTGCGGAGAATGCCAAGCCAAGGGCTGCTCCTCGAAGAACTTGGGCGCCTGCACCCCATGACGTACCAGCCAGTTTCTTAACAAGGTTCGCACGGGTCTTCACTTTCTCTGGAGTGGTAGATAAATGCTGATGAAAAGTGAGGGTTCGAACCAAGGTAACTCCCAGATATCTGGGGTGGTCTTTGTGTTCTACTCTATCCGATGGTTGGTCTTATTCTGACGTAGGCAAGCTGGTTTGAAAGGTGGAAGCAACAAAATCTTTCTTTGGCAAATTAGGTTTTAGTCTCCACTTAGAGAAGAATGTGTAGAGCTGGTTAAGACTCTCAGAGAGTCTATATTCATAAATCTGGAAGATTCTATCCTGGGAAGTAATAGCCAGATCATCGGCATACTGAAATTTATTGCAATTTAACTGAGGTATTTCCGCAATATATAAATTAAAAAGGACAGGCGCCAGCACCCAACCGTGAGGCAGTCCATTGTTGAGAACACGCCAGCGACTCTCAAAAAGTGAACTCCTGATACTCTTAAGTGTCTATCCCTTTGTTTTATTGATATTCATTGCATAGGTTAATATTTTTCTGTGGGATTTGTCTTAACTTGTGCAGTATCCATAACACTATCCACCTATAGATATTCTACTATTTTGCCTTGAACTTGCGAAATTATTTTTTTCATTTTTTTGTCCAACAGTCTCCTTAGTTGGTGCTAAAATTGCTTGTGTCTGTACATAAAATTCACGAACAGATCATACACAGACTGACTGCGAGAGAATCAAAGCCTGTGCGACCGATACGATAATATAAAAAAGTAAACGCGTATGGCCGGGAGGTCCCGAAGGATTGTTTGGCCGTCTGCGTGACAGAGTTTCGATTTGGCGTGGCTGGACCTACACGAACCACGAACATTGTCTCATATGACCAACTGCAACTCTTAAAAATTCCTTATACTTCCCGGATTTGAACCCGTGGGCAGACCTCCACCTTTAGAAAAAAAGCGTCTTAACCACTAAGCCACCAAGGCAGGTTGCAGACAGAACATTAGAGTGACTTCCACACGCACCGTTCGGTTAGATTTCAAAATTTCATGACAAAATATGTGATTTATACCGAGAAATGTATCCTATCTCCTTCCTAATTGTGTATAGTAATTACTTGCCAAAAGTCATCAAGATAGGATTAGCCGTTTAGCCGAGAAAAACTTAACAAACAGAGAGAGAGAGTCACTTTCGCATTTATAATATTAGCACAGATTGTGTAACTAATGTAATTATATATTGTTCAGTTCACAGTTACATCATTTACTAAAAAAAATGGCTAAAAAACATATTTTAATCTCCCCATTAAAATGAATTATGTATTCAATATTTAATTGATATCAAACTGAATTAAAATTCTCGACATTTGAATTATTCAAGAGCCTGTAAATTGCAGTATTAACATTTTACTGTTAACACTTATAGGTCTGACTGAAGAATCAACGATTTAGCTGTGCACAATTTTAAATGTGTGTCGCAAATTAAATTTTCAAGAAATTGTGTACAAACTAAATAAACAGCAAGCTCTTGTTTCTTTCTTAAGGAACTCATGCGTTTAAATGTAGATAGTTTTGTGATGTAGTACAATAGGAATGATACATAGGTTTTTTTTATATCTGCTTGGTCTCTTTCAGCATTATACACAATAGGTCTGATTAATTAATGTCTTCAAACAACAGGAACATAGAGGTATAAAAACAAGACAATTCGTATTACCTCACAATTTACGAGGCTGAAAATTTGGAAAACATAAATAGTTTAATGTAGATAGAAGCATTCAATATATTTTTGTGGTAGATGAAAACCTAACTTTTATTTAAGTATTTGTTCTTGTGTTAGATTATGTTACTTAAGCTGCAGAGCTTAGCTGCTATGCAGGTATTCAGCTAGGATACCATTATTAATCAAAGGTTATTAAAAAAATTATTAAGAGGAATGGTACATGGTAAAACATTCTATGCACTAGATTTAGTTCGAATTTGGACGTAAGCACTTTTGATGTATAAAAGAAGATTTTGTTTTTAGAACGGATTATCTTTGTATGGAATATTTGACTAGTTTGAGACAATGCGTTTCAGCTTCTGGCTTCATTGTTTTGATTTACTAACGAATGAATTACTTAGAGAAAAGATTGAAATAAAAGTTCCTTTCATAGCGTAGAATCTGACTGCCAAAAGAAGTGGAAGAGTCCTTTTAAGAATGTAGGGAATGGTTTCGCCGTAAGGGGTGTCGTTAACGATAAAACTGACAGTGCTTCTTTCAAGTTTATTGAAGATGGCATTTTTACGATGTTTCTTTTGAGAAATATTCATATATTTTCAACAACTTCTCCAAAATATACAAAAGCGAAATGGGAATAAAGATCTTTTGAATAAATCTCAGATATATTGACAACTAAATCCGTTCATTTTGATCATAATTTTTCACTGTTGAAACAATAAAGAAACTCTGTATGTTGAACATTAAGGTCTGTAATACTAGAAACGTCTTTAGGAAGGAACATTGAGGATTTTGGCTATTGCTAGCGTCACCTAACTAGATAATACTCTCTCTCGAGGGAAATACACCTTCTTGCTGACACACAAACAGAGCAGCCCGGGGGAAATGGAATCCCTGCCCTCATCTGCCGAACAAACAAAACCGGACTCTCTCTCTGTATTGTACTCAGCTTGCCGAATCTGATAAAACAACATTAGCGACTGCTGTTGCATATTCCACGCGTCTATCACAAGTACTTCCACCGACAATTTCAGTCGTAGACTCATTTCAGTGGCTAATTAATTCGAATAATATTTTAAATTAAACACGATCTGTTGTAAACGAATGTAATCCATACAATCGACACTCAAGATTTAATTCTTTAAACTAATTTTCGAAAAGATTTGAAATTTGAGGAACGTCTTCATATGTCATGATTCTTTTTCCAGTACGTTTCTTACCGAGCATGATGGGTGATTTTTTTTATTTTATTTTTTTATATCCTGGTACATAATAGCCCAGCACCTAGTTTCTATTCTGGGGCCATATTTCCAATATATTACAAACATAAGATAAAATTATAGTTTGCAAATAATAGCTAAATATTGTTCAGGATGTAAAACTGATTATCAAATTTCACAGAAATTAGTTACATAATTAAATTAACAATGTGTAAGTATATATTTGATATGTGTTAGTGTTCTTATTTTTGATATATACATATATAATGTAAATTTGTAATTTGAATAAGAGGTAATCTTAGTTTGACTTGTCTGCACCATCGACTGAGTTCACGCAGAACCTTTGCGCTTTTAGCCTCAATTTCGGCTCTGGTTTTACCCTATATAATTAAGAACAGGTCATCTGCAAAGGCAACAAGTCCCAGGAGTTCCGGCATTCTTTGCAGCCTTGCATGGTGGGTGAGCGGTAAACTCTCTAGCCACACATTCGGGAGGACGCCGGTTCGAATCCCCGTCTGGGCATCTTGATTTTGGTTTTCCATGGTTTCCCCAAATCACTCCAGGTGAATGCTTGGATGTTTCCTTAAAAAGGCCATGGCCGAATTCCTGTCCCATCCCGCCTTTAATGACCTCGGCGTCAACGAGGTGTAAAGCCATAAGTAAAAAAAAAAGTATGTTTCGTAATACCTGAAGGGTTGAAAGCACAAAAGAAGCATCTGAATAATTGGGTTTACAGTTAGCAGATAGTTTACATACTTTTAATAACATTATGTCATTAGAAAAAATGATCAGTTAGTTCAAAGACCCCAGTGCGCTATAAACAAGCATGGGAGTATACAAAATTCCATATCAGTGTGGAAAGATAAAGCAGCCTGTCGAAACAAGAATCACAAAATCGACTGCCGCGGAACACATTTTGTAAGAAAAGCGCGAGTTGAAATGAAGAGATAAGAAAAATAGCTGGAGTGGCTAGTATCAGTGAAGTCATTTGAGAGGGAGGATTACGATGATACGATCATCATGTAAAGAGGTGAGGAAGAGCCAATCAAGAAAGCATGTATGAAGCCTGTGTGAGGTAAGAGATCCAGAGGGACACCAAGGATAAGGTGTTGCCGGCCCTGGCAGTGTAGGGCCTAGCACGCAGGCTTCGCATTGCAAGGGCCGCCAGGAGTCGGCCTCAGGCATGGGTGATTTTAATTAAGTGTTGTGTTCGTCTTGTGCTGTCCTCACTGTACTGTCCACAACATCATGATAAAAGCTTCATACAACAGTTGTGCCGAAAATAAATTGGAGCTGCTAAATGATTGCAAAGACAGAAAGCCATTTTTTATTATTATTATTTTTTTAAGTGTTAGGTGGGAAGGATCTAGTTAAGAAGGACCTCATGAAGTTAGGAATAGAAGAAGAGGACCCTGTAGACCGGGAAAGGTGGAGGAAACTCATCAAGGCAGCCGACCGCTAATGTTTGGAACAGGTAGTTGAGAAGAATAAAAAGAGAGAGTTGTTAGGGACTGAAACAGATTATTGGCAGAACTAGAAGACTGTTTGCCGTTGATAGTCCGGAAGCGGTGAAAATATTTAAATATCTATTAAATATAAACAGAGAAGGACTCACCCGTATGGCTGTACGCGTTAAGGCACTAACACAATGGACCAGTGAGGTACAACGTCACCTGGTCCCCACGTACCGGCCGTCCTGACTGCGATTCTTAGTCGGTTTATAATAATAATAATTGATAAAATTGCGATGGAGCGCCCGCTCCGGTGGCAATCTCCCTACACACACCCATTTCTCCTTTCCTCTCCCAACCTACTACTAATTTTTACTTTGAATTCCTTCAGTGTTTCCGGTAAATTATTTATTACTTCCCTTGGCAATTTATTCCAGTTCCTCACACCCTTTCCTACGAAAGAAAATTTTCCAGCACCCTTATGCCTAAAATCAAGTGCCAGCTTGTGGTCATTGTCAACCTTACACTTTCAAGAACCTCTCTTAATTTTCCCACCAATATCTTTCCATGCTTCATCACCAGTTTAGGCCTTGTACACTCCCATGATTATCTTCACCCTCCTTCTATTCTCCAACGAATCCCACTCCAGCTCCTTTATCATATTAGTTACCGATTGTGTTCTGCG
The DNA here is from genome assembly GCA_031002005.1 of Vandiemenella viatica. NCBI lineage: Eukaryota > Metazoa > Arthropoda > Insecta > Orthoptera > Morabidae > Vandiemenella > Vandiemenella viatica. Next base: position 74,016,508 of record CM061921.1, on the reverse strand, counting down.
GTAATTTCCAAAGACAAATATGGCAGCCATCCTGTGCACCCCCTCCAACTCCTGTATTTGATACCCAAAATGTGGATCCCAGACTACACCACTATATTCCAGCAGTGGTCTGACAAAAGTTTTGCACCCCAATTCCCTAACATCTCTAGTGCATCCCCTCATCACTCTTTGTAACAGGTGAAGGATTTTGAACCCTTTCCCTACTACCTGTCCAATGTATCCTGCCCAGTTAAGTTTGCTATTAAATGTTATGCCAAGGTATTTACATTTCGAGTCTTCAATAAGTAGCTCCTCCCCTACTTTATAGTCATAATCAACCTTTAGCTTTTTATCTGTGTACCTAATAAGCTGGCTCTTCTTTGCATTTATCTTCATCCCATGTTTACTCACCCAGCTAGTTATCCTATCTAGATCACTCTGCAGCTGTTTACAGCCTTCTATTGTTTTAATCCTTTTATATAACATTATGTCATCTGCAAACAATCTGATTTCTGACAGTAAACCATTAACACAATCATTCATTAGAATAACGAATAACAATGATCCCAATACACCACCCTGAGGGACCCCATGTTCACTCCTACTTCTTTTGATACTAACCGTATGCTAGGACGGCCCTCAATATCCGCCTCATAAACTACACATTTCACAAACAAAAGTTACACGAATCGCAGACAGATGGCAAAACTTTAGCTCCTCA
>CM061921.1:73966036-74014808 GCA_031002005.1 Vandiemenella viatica | reverse complement strand
AAACATGAATGTTAAAAATCGGATATTTGTGGTGAATTTAAGATATTGGGATTTCTTCTGGGTCTTCAGGTTAGCTACACCAAATTTTCCTGCTTCCTCTGCCTGTGGGATAGCATTACACCAGGAAAGAATGGCCAACAAGAAAAGAAACTCGTTCCAGGAGCATATAACGTAAGAAATGTGTCCATTGTGTCCAGGGAGAAGATTCTGTTACCACCACTCCATATCGAACTTGTTAAACAATTCACCAAAGGTTTAGATAGCATCAGTGAGGATCTGGGCCTCATCAGACAAATGTTCCCCAAGATAAGTGATGCAAAAATAAAAGGTGTAATTTTTAGCGGACCTCAGATTCGTATGATGTTGAAGTTGAAAGAACTTGTAGATGCAATGACTCTTGAAGAACGAAATGCTTTGGATGCATTTAGAATGGTGGTGGAACAGTTTATGGGCAACAATAGAAATGAAAATTACATGCAAAATTTGATACAGAGTGACCATGTTCTTGAATGTAGAATATCTGTGAAACTGCATTACTTGTTTTCTCATATTGACTTCTTTAGACCAAATTTAGGAGCTGTAAGTGAGGAACGTGGCGAACGCTTTCACAAAGACATTCAATCCAGGGAAAGAAGTTATCGCGTTGGAACTGTGCTTGATGGGAGACTATGTATGGGGTATAGTACGCGCAGAGGGGCTAGCAAAACATAACGGAAAAGCCTTTCTGATGTACACTTTTAAAAGACATTATTGTTGTATGAAGATTCAAAGTTATTCAATATTTTTACACTTATTTCTACCAATTCTTGAGCTAGTGTCTGTTAGGTTTCTGTTATTGGACTCTTGTTATATTAAACATACAATGTTAGCAGTTTTTAGAAAACAAAATAATTTATTATTACAGCCAAAATATTAACACTTAAAAAGAACTATTTGTATAGTCATAATCAGCATCATCAAATCAAGCAATAAACACTACAAAACTAAAATAAATAAATATTTGATCAATTTTTTTTAAAATTGCTTTACGCCTCGTCGACGGCTAAGGTCATTAGAGGCGGGATGGGACTGGGGACAAGAAACGGGAAGGAATTTGACCATGGCCTTTTTGAAGGAAGCATCCCGACATTCACCTGGAGTTATTTGGGGAAACCATGGAAGACCCAAATCTGGATGCCCGGTCGGGGATTCGAACCCGCGTCCTCCCGAATGCGAGGCCAGAACGTTAACCGTTCACCCACCACACTCTGTTACTTGATCAAATTTTGTTATGTAGTGATGTAGAGAAACCCCATCATAACAGACATCACAGTAAGTTTGAAATTCAATCATCCACAAATACTAAACTAAGCAGCAGTAAGACACGTGCTCAACCTACTGATGAGAACATTCTGAAACAATGAAAATCATAAGTCAGAACTGAACGCAATCATCCAGATAGCAACAATTAATGGATGTACAGAAAAAAATAATGCACCAAATAAGCAAAAAATTAAAAAACTAATACCAAACACAACACAAAACAACATGCCAACACAACAATAAGAAAAACAAACATCCACAAAAACTCAACACCAGATAATATACCACCCACCCGAGTAAATTGATAAAATTGCGTATAATGACTTACATCAGCAAACATGCCCACAAGATAGCAAACTTTTTTTCAAAAAACAAGTACTCAACATTAAGCTGACATTTCCTTAGAGAAAAACGTAAAAGAATAACATACACAACAACAAATACCTTAACTCAGGTATATGGAGACTCACTTGTCACAACTGTTAGGCACAATAGGTTGGTCAAACAGTCATTCGCACAGACGTGCAAATACTCATCATAAACAATAACAAACAACAGGTATTAACTTTTTTTAGAAATTATCACATCCAGAATACGCTAGCTGATAGTAAACACGTTATTAATGTGTACATTAAGTTAACCAAACAGATACAATACGCAAAACTGAAAACAAAATATACACAAACAAATAAACTATTTCAAACGCCCACCCAACTGCAAGGATAACACGAAGTAGACCACAAAAACAAGAAAATAGCATCACTGACGCCTTAACATAAAAAACGTTTCGATGGAATAGTTAAGTAGACAGTATTATGCAGTACTAACGGGCAGTTTTCAACATTCTAATATTAGCAAAACCTGTTTGTAATACGATACTTACTTTACGTTTTCGTGTCCGTAAATCATAAGTGTTTTGCTAGACAAGGTTGTCAATATCTTCTTTATTTTTTTTTTTTTACTTATGGCCAGGGTCGGTGCTAGAATTCTCGGGCCCCGGATAAAGCGTTCTTAGGGCCCCCTCCGACAAAAATTTTCTTTAAACTTTGATTTTTTGATAAAGTCAGAAAATTTTAATTCAAAAAATAAAAATAAAAAACTCCTGTTTTAAGAAAGTTTTTTAAAAGTATATTTGTATTTAGTTAGTCAACTTGGACGAAGGGCCCCCTTCGGATGCTCGGCCCTGGGTACTTTTGCCCCGCTTACCCCTCCCTAACGCCGGCCCTGCTTATGGCTTTACGCCTCGTCGACGACTAAGGTCATTAGAGGTGGGATGGAACTGGGGCCAAAAAACGGGGAGGAATTCGGCCATGGCCTTTTTGAAGGAAGCATCCCGGCATTCGCCTGGAGTTATTGGGGGTACCATGGATAACCCAAATCTGGATGCCCGGGCGGGGATTCGAACTCGCGTCCTTCCGAATGCGAGACCAAAACGTTAACTGTTCACCCACCACGCTCGGTGTCAATATCTTTCTCTGTCCACAGGCTGTTGGGAATTGTTGAAAATTGGCACTCCTTGCAAGCATAAAGATTACCCATTCTGTTTTCCAGTCACATTGACCGTCTGTTGTCACACTCCACTCATTCATGTTAGCATTTATGGTGCTGGGGCCAATCCTGTTCGACAATGCTATGATAGGACAGTGTATGCGATGATAGGATAGTGTAGTGTAGTGTTTTTCAACTTCATTTTGAATAGAAAAAATTCAAACATGATCTTAATCAAAACAACACAGCAGAGCGAAGAACTAATATGAAACAGAGATACATAATACACAAAAATTAATATCCATTATACTCCACACAGTTTTTACACTTAAATGTAGCTAGCCAGAAATGTACCAATGCCAGACAGATAACAGCTGAAAGTGCTCTGAGAAATGATGTGAAACTCGTACGGTAGTGAATACAAGTCACTAATCGCATTGCTTTAGAACTGCATGCCAGCTAAGGATTGAAATCCTGAACTGTTTTAAATCCCACAGGACAATTGCGGGATTGGCGTGAATCCCGCGAGATAGCGCGGGATCCGCATAATTCTTTAAATTGCTATAAAATTAAATGATAAACCTCTATTTAATTCTTAATAAAAACCGTCAGTTAACAACATTTTAGCTAGCAAAATGACGTTAATTTAAAAATACTAAACTGCTCTTAAGTGCATTTTTGTAACTATAACCAAAAATTAATAACTTATGCATTAAATTAACTGTGCTTTTACATTTTTGTTTTTAAATCAAATTCTAATAGTTATCTACTAAGCAGTCAAACAGTCACATTAATAGATATTTGTGATGCAAGATACCTAAAAAAATGAAAACTTTGTAAATTAATAAATCATTTCTGCTTTTGGAAGCAAGATCTTAAAAATCAAACAGTGTTGATTTGCGAGCAAGGCAGAGATTTCCATTCCGGCTTGTGTGTTTAAGAACGATGGCTGAAGAAACCTTTACAGTGTTGGAGTCATTGACTTAGAACTGACCGAGCTCAATCCTTACGCAATTGTTCCGAGTAGGAGTGCATGTTTTTAATTAATCTTCTTATTACTTACTTACTTTCTGTAACCTAATAGCACTAACTGCTATTTTTTCTTTAACTGTTTTCATTTCTTTCCATTCTTTACTTTCCCGGCGTGTTTTTCTCTGCACACTTTTGTTTGCTTCGGCAATGTGGTCTTTTGCCTATTCATTTTCTCTTATACCTTATCTTTCAAGACAGTAATATATTATAACACCTGCTATGATTAGTTCTGTAGATACATTTCTAAGCAGCATCGCAGTTCTTTTGCTCCATAATCGTCCTATATCTCTCCATAAATGATTATGATGATTTCGTTTCTCATCCTTCAGTATTTTTTTGTTGCAGTCTTATGGTCATGTTCAAGCTCTTTGAAACCATATAAAGAGATAGATCCCTTAATGGCGTTATTTGATCCTAAGTTTATCCGTTCTGGCCTCGCATTTGGGAGGACGGTGGTTCGAATCCCCGTCCAGGCATCCAGATTTGGGTTTTCCATGGTTTCCCAAATCACTCCAGGCAAATGCCGGGATGCTTCCTTCAAAAGGCCATGGCCGAATTCCTTCCCATTCCTTGCCCCCCATCCTTACCCGTCTCTAAACGTCTCGCTGTTAGAGAGACGTTAAGCAGATAAAAAAAACTAAGTTTATCGGTTTATACAGCACTGTCGACTTTTTTAGCCTTCTCGTTTTTGTCCGTTTTTTCCAGTTATTGTTACGTTTATTTTTTATCTGTTTCTTTAATTTTCAAATTAATTGTTATCTACTTTAAAGTTGCACATTGCTCTTTGTCTTAAGATCCCTCCTCCGATCTTGGTGTTTGCGTGTTGCATTAGCATTTTTGTTTATTTCGATATAACTGTATTTCCTTCACTTTTTGTTTTGTATTGCATCCTGTCAGGAGAATAATGTACTGGGACAGACATAATGTACTGCCAGCCTCTTCTACATTGGCATACACAATACTAAGGGCGATGCAAAGCCGTCGTCTGTCATTTCGGACCCTTTTATTTTATTTCTGGTTTAACGTCTCGTCGACTTCGAGATCAGTAGAGGCGGGAAAGGACTGAGGGCAAGGAAAAGGAAAGGATTCGGCCATGACGTTTTTGCAGGAACCATTTGACTGGAGTGATATAGGAAAAACGTGGAAATTCCATATATGGATGGCTGGAAGGGGATTCGAACCCGCGTCCTCCACAATGCGACGCGAGCCAGAGCGTTACCACTCACCTACCACGCTCGGGTTTTTTGGTCCTCTGTAAATGTTTGACAGCATCCTTCCGCGTCAATTAGTCCTCTGTACTCATCTTATTATCCATCCATGTCAGACTGCCAGATACCGAGGCTGATGGATGAGCGGTTAACGTTCGGGCCTAGCGTTCAGGAGGACGCCGGTTCGATCGTCAGTCCTGCCATCCAGGTTTGGGTTTTCCGTGCCTTCCCGTAATAATGAGGCAAAAAGCAGTGGCCGACTTCCTTACCTTACTTGCCGACACTAATCATCTCGATGTTGGGGACGCATAAAGACTTAAATAAAAGCATAAAGTTTCCAACGTGGAAGGGTCCTCGATTCCTACGTACGGTCCGTTTCATGTTCTTCCTCCGTACAGCACAGTACTAATACACTATATTAGAGCGAAAACGGGAGACATAATGCAGTAATTGAATATCCCAATAACACAGGGGTGCGTTATGCATAAAATAGCGCTGTCATCTTGGAAATCGAATTATTGGATTAAGGAAAAAAATTCCTAAATGAAAAGAAATTATGTTGCGTTTCAGGCAGGACTATTATTTTCTCAGAAACTGGTCTCTGTATTAAGAGCTAAAATCATTGTTAGTTATTAGCATTGTTGTTTCAAGTTCCTGAAGATATAAAAGTAATTAGGACAATTACTAAGGTATGGCATTCTTGGCCGGGAGATACCGAATGACTGTCGTGGTTGCCCTAAACCAGTAATCCTACCGGTTACAGTGTTACGTGCCAACCGTTTTAACCTACTTCACGTTAACAAAGCAAAGCTTCGTCAAAGGTGAATGTCAGTTTGAAAGACTGTAAAAATTCCAGGCATGATCGGTATGCGTACCGGGGACATTCCGTTCCCGCATCACGCGCCCTAACCAACTCGGTCACCAGTTCGCTTGATTCCTGGTAGTAGCTGCTTAAATCAACAGCCGAGACAAGAACCACATCCGATACCACACGCAGCTGTCAGATTCCTCGGAAACTGGGACTGCGGTTGAAAGGCACGCAGTGGTCGACGCGAGGGAATCTCAACTGCGTGTTAAAACACCAGTCTCGAAAATTCCAAAACGCAGCACAAGCTATTTCTCAACAGAACTTAGTTTTAGCAGTAAGTGTTTTGTCACACGAGTTCATCGTCCGTGTCAAGTCAATTATGATCCTGAGTTTTAATCACTAAAATCTTTAGCTGGGAGATGAAATAAAGTATATTCGTGTAGCCGTAATGGCCTAGTGACAATGTTTCCTATCGGCTACGCAATCCGTCCCTATCTTTTTTTTTTTTACTTATGGCTTTACGCCTCGTCGACGTCGGTTTCATAAGAGGCGGGATGGGATTGTGGACTAGGAACGGGAAGGAATTCGGCCATGGATTTTTGAAGGATGCATCCCGGCATTCGCCTGGAGTGATTTGGGGAAATCATGGAATACCCAAATCTGGATACCCGGACGGGGATTCGAACCGGCGTCCTCCCGAATGCGAGGCCAGAACGCTAACCGTTCACCCACCACGCTCGGTCAGCCTAGCTTAACCCGGTAATTCTACAGGATGTAGGGGACCTACAGCTTAACGTGGAATCTGAACCACGGAAGCGTTTAGCGTATTTTACGTTACGCAAGCTGTGCTAGAGGTATGGGCGGTGTTAAGGCCCTATGAGAATCTCCGGGGATTACAACTGCGGGCGTTTCGATCTGCAGTCTGATTCCATAACCACTGAGCCATCAGGCCACTCAGCTATGAGGTAGAAACTGTATACCAAGGACATAAGAGTCATCTCAATTCTAACGTCCATTTTCTATGTTGTCTTCAGGTATATGAAAAAAAGTACGAATATAAGGGTAGCACAATAGATATTGTAAAGTGAAAGCTACATATATTACAGTTTATCATTTAATAAGTTATAAAGTTACGCCAGTATAATACGTAGAACCAATATCATCTAATTATCAACTGATGAAAATTATTTATTACATTCAAATCAGTTCGCAAAGGGCTCAAACAATTCCTATTAATACTTAAAATCATCTCAGTTCTGCTTAAATCAGCCTTTATAATTGTTACATTGTTGTAAATTGTGTTGTACTGTTTGACTTGACCTTCACCCATTACGGGGGTTCTAGGGGATTATGTATTAACTACGTGGCTCGGTTTAGGGGGGGGGGGGAAGGAGTTGGCTGGAAAGCTACGCTGGGCTACGTGGGGGAGAGAGGAGGTCCGAGCCAGGCCACGTAGCTTTTCTTTCATATTATTTGTCACAGTTAAAATGAGATACAGAACACACAGAAGCATGTAAATATTTATTTGCGTCATTTAATTATACCCGTATATAATTTACGATAGTCTAACAAGAGAAAACAGTACAAAATGTCATCTGGAATCAATATGGACAAAAGCTACGTGCTACGTGGGGGAGGTGGGAGGGGGTAGAGACAAAAGCCATTTCGCGCTACGTGGGGGAGGGGGGTTCAAAGAAGGCCAAAATGTAGCTACGTGGTTTATGGACTCTCCCTAGTTGCTTCGGTGAAATTCTCTATTGTGTTTGGTTAGCTCTACCTGATGAGCTCTGTTCCGTTAGATTTTCCGATAGATGAAATCGATAACCCAACCATTTTCAAAGTGTAATGCTTCCGTATGCATTGGCTAAGATAATTATTCTTCTACCTGTGTTTTAAATTAATTACTCCACTGTGCTTCGGTGTATATTTGAGGATTGGATTCCGAAGTACTCTAGTAGTTTCAAAGATTCAGTAAAAGAATTGGACCGAGCGTGGTAGGTGAACGGTTAACGTTCTGGCCTCGCATTCGGAAGGACGCGGGTTCAAATCTCCGTCCGGGCATCCAGAATTCCTTCCCGTTCCTTGTCCCCAGTCCCATCCCGCCTCTAATGACCTTAGCCGTCGACAAGGGGTAAAGGAATAAGTAAAAAAAAAACACAATTGGAGTACGTATGTAATTCATCGAATTGTAATTTGCAGTGAAGGTATTTCCTATAACACTCAGAATTTTAGAAGAATACTTTGATGCAAGTATAAACCAACTGTCGACCAATTTGAGCCACAATAAATGGATTTAATTAAGGAGTTCGGTAACTATGCCAATCAGCCAACTAATAAATTCAGTTACGTGTCTACTCGTGTCAAAACAAATTAGACGTATTATTCGATATGCAACACGAGCTCATTTCCATTTAAAAATTTTCCATCTGAATATCGTTGACTGCAGGTTGGTAACCATGGTCTGTAACTAGTTCAGCACTTGGATGTTCTGTTATTTTTATAGTGACGAAATCATTAGAATCACAAAATATTGGACAATTAACCGAAAAAGAAGTCAATCATGGCCTCTAAGAAGAAATATTCCCGGATCGATATCATGAAAACGTGGAATGCAAAAGTCTGGATGACCAGACCGAGAAACGAACCGTTTCTTGTAATGACTGTCTACCCAGCTACCCACATCACTAAACGCATGTGTTCTATGGTAATTTTTTCAGACAAATTTAGCCACCCACCTAACTTCTGTGTCTGATACACATAACGTAGCTGCCATATTTCTCGGGTACCTGCCCTCATTACCTTCTCTAATGGTAACTTTCTCCACCATCAACTTAATGCGTTTTGTCCATTTGCACACTCAAATGATATGCCAAGACATTTAGATTTTATGTAATTCAATATAAATTCCCCGTCCGCCGCATGTTCACACAAAAGTATATTTTCCTCTCCATGTATGTGAAAATTTGTCGTCGCATTCGGGAGGACGTGGGTTCGAATCTCCGTCCGGGCATCCAGATTTGGGTTTTCCATGGTTTCCCCAAATCACTCCAGGTGAATGCCGGGATGCTTCCTTCAAACAGGCCATGACCAAATTCCTTCCTGTTCCTTGCCCCAGTCCCATCCCGCCTCTAATGACCTCGCTGTGGACGAGGCATAAAGCCCAAGCAAAAAAAAAAAAAAATTGTCTCTCTTCGAGATAAATTTAATTGCATGCTAATGTACCAAACTAGATATCCTGTCAAAATCCCTGCCCAGCCGATCACAAACCTGTCTCGATGTAGTATGGCGGAGACTGCTTTCGGTAAAGAGAAGGATTCCATGGAATTTTAAATTCATCTAGTTTAAATTAATATTTCCATCTCTTTCACTGTAATAAACTATTTTTAGAAATCTGCACAAGTTAATTTGAATGAGATCTATTTTTTTCGATGTTTCAGTCACTAATTATGTTGGTACTGGTGACTTCCGAAGATCAAATAGTCAATCTGCTTTTCATTTGTAAACATGGAGTCAGTTTTTTAACTATGCGTTATTGACTTGAATTAAATTTCACGTCACACAAATACATCATGATAAATTGAAGCAACTTCAAGAACACTGGAACATTCTTTTGCTGGTTTTTTCCATTTACAATGTAATCGACGTTCCTGTTTCTAAAGATAGTTTTGAGCGAAATATCCTTTTATAACGAACGTATCACGATTACAGCTAGTTTAGCATTAATTTTAAATGGAATTTTAATCAAAAAAATATCCTCCTAATATTCCTGAAAATTATTCAGAGTCACGCCAATGCTATAGTTATATCTGCCAAAATTGAAAGGTGTAAACAAATTCAAAATCAATTTGTTCAACAGCATTTGTACAGATTACCAGTTTCTTAGTGACAGATACGTTTCATATGTTCAAATAAAATACAAAATGACAAATCTGTTTACGTTTCAGTTTCAATTACACATGAATAATATAGTATAGTAGCCAACTTCTGAAAAGCCGGCCTCAGTAGCGTAGGGGCTAGAGTGTTAGCTCCACGTGCCGAAGGTCGCCGGTTCGAGTGCGGCCGAGGGCATGGGTGTTTAGTGTATGTGTTGTCTCTATGTCATGTCCATCGTGTTGTGTCTAGAACCACTTGGAAAAATAATACACTGTGAAGCAATGAAATACACTGGATGATTCAAAAATACACTTGAGTTGGCTGTATGGCCTCGAAGCCAAAAGCCATTTAATAAAAAAAAATAAAAAATAAAAAAAAAAATTGTGAAAAACTGGAAGTGAAGGTTCACCCCTCAGTCATTCGACTTCCATTAACGGAAATTAAATGAAACGTCAGAAACTAGTTCTTTCGACCCTCGGAATTGTATTCACTCCATTTTCTTATCAGTAAGACTCCCGTTTGACTTCCATTTGAGGTAATACTAATATTTTTTACACCAAATGTCTCTGGTTCTAGCGGTCGCCTTGAAATGTCCAAATTAGAATTTAATCGTGTTGGACATATAATTTAGCTAAGACGTAATCGGGTTCGATGCCTGGTATAGGTAAGCCACAATATCGGCACATATGTCCTCGCCTAGGTTTGAACAATAAATTCCCATTCCGCCATACTTTGAGCCACATAATCGTAATTAAATTGCAACAGCAAAAAATTATTATTATTATTCTTATGGCTTTACGCCTCGTCGACGTCGAGGTCATTAGAGGCGGGACCGAGCGTGGTGGGTGAACGGTTAACGTTCTGGCCTCGGGAGGACACGGGTTCGAATCCCCGTCCGGGCATCCAGATTTGGGTTTTCCATGGTTTCCCCAAATCACTCCAGGCGAATGCCAGGATGCTTCCTTCAAAAATGCCATGGCAGAATTCCTTACCGTTCCTTGTCCCCAGTCCCATCCCCCCTCTAATGACAGCCGTCGACGTGGCGTAGAGCCACAAGTAAAACAATAATTTAAAAAATAAAAAAGTAGAGGCTGGAAAAGACTGGGAGCAAGGAATGGGAAGGAATTTGGCCATGCCCTTTTGAAGGAAGCATCCCGACATTTGCCTGGAGTGGTTTGGGGAAACCATGGAAAACCCAAATCTGGATGCCCGGACGAGGATTCGAATACGTGTGCTCCAGAATGCGAGGCCAGAACCTTAACCATTCACCCACGACGCTCGGTCAGCAAAAAATTATTCCTATAGTCAATTACTAACAACACCGGATTGATCGAAATAGGCATGCACTGTGAGAAAATGTGCATATTTCTGGGGTTGATAGCTAAGGTTTTTTGTGAGTAAAATCACTATTTATTGTCGATCTAAACAATACTATTTTTCCTGTAAAAGTATGGCCATAGTTAGTGCATACATCAATGTAATGGTATAACTGATTGTTTAATAGGGTTCATTTAACATTAATTATTTCTACGTTCGTATAAATATGCACGCTCGTGAGATCTTGAGGAATTTTGATCTATTTAAAATGACTTATTTTATTCAGTTGCTTCGAAATCTTAGTGGAAGAAAGACAAGCGTGGCATGGGCCGCAAGACTGGAGCTATTGGTAACAAAGACGACCGACCGGAAGGTGGCGGCTTGAGTGGTCTGAAAACGCCGCCCACACGGCCTGGCGTTCTGATCGGAGGGTGGACGATATCTACATTCCAGTGGTATCCAGCTCAGCCCCAGTCGCCTCGGCACGTTACAACTCCATGCACTATCAATTTACAGCTCTTTACAAGCGGTAAATGTTCATACGTTAACCAACAGGAGAGAGTGTAGACACCTGTTGAGTTATGTTTTGTAAAATAAGTAATTTCTAGAAGGCGAAAGGGGAGACGACGAGTGGTTTCCTATACGTTTATGCAAAGTGGTTACAGAATAAAAACAGAAATAATGAACTGCTTGATTATGTAACAACGAGGCAACTATTAACGCTATTCTTCCGTTGACAGAACAGACCATTCGTATCACATTTCGATAATTATATCACTCTGCTATCAATCACATCCCGATCCGCTGCAAAATTTGTACATGTATTGCAGGAGGTAACCGTTGAATAGAAGATTTAATTTGTTATCAAGGATATGTCCGGAAGTCATATGTCATTCAAAAAAGTTCTTCTGGATCCCATTTATTCTGTCGCTGAAAAACTTTATGTATTCCCTCATTTCTACAAGGCCGGTAACAACCATCTCACATCACCGCCTTTAAAATGAGCTGCTGGTGTGTCACAGTGTTGTGAACAACCTGTCCCTCGTAACTCAGTTGCGAGATTCCACCATCGATATTCAAAAGCTTGTTTGCGTCTAGGTGCTCCGGATGGATCATAAAACATGTGTTCGCTGCTGGGTACCGATTTTAATGTCACGCTCTGTCTTCAACTTGCGCAGCGGTTGGGGAGCCAATTTGCTCGATGGTTTCCGAATTTTACTCGCTCGGGACGGAAAAAGTATCGTCATATTGACTTGATGTTTATGTGCGGGTCTGCGGCACGTCATGAATCTGAAATAGAAAAACGGAATATCCTCCAGGAAGATGAGGGTTCTTCCTCGAATTTTAAGGTCTGAAATGGGTATCCAAACCAACTCAGTATTCTGCCAAATGAGTTTGGAGAAGAAAACTCATCGAGAAAAAGAGGCTAGAACGTGGTGCCGACCTGCCCACATACGCTGTAGTGCCGAAAGATAATATGCAGCAATACCGAAACTACTGCCACCCTATGTGTTTCAGAGGATTTTAATAGTGATTTCCTGTATATTTTTACCATTACTGTCTCAGAAATCGATCATGTACAGACATAAGGAGCTTTTCAAACGTATATGGACTTTACATCCTTCATTTCCAGGAATAATTTTTGATAGAAATCAATAAACATTATTTCGTTCGTATTGACAGTTAAGATACAAATGCTGTAAGTTAAATTTATGTATTTTTTCTTATTTTGTCGATGTATAAGTGCATGTAAAAATAATATCAGACGTTTGAGGAGTTATGGAACAATGAGATTGTAAAGGCGCGTTCCCACGATCCCTTGTAACGAAGGCGAAACGAGACGGGACCTCATTAGCCGAAGTGTAGGGACGAGCGCGGGACGCAGGTTAGTCCTCGCTTACCTTGCCGCCACCTCCGCACCACGTTGCCTAGTGTCGTTTGTCACAGAGCACTTTACAGCAACATAAGGGGTGCGCACCGCTGCTGCAAGCCGATGGCAACAGTGCACCGCTACACACGCCTGTGATGATTACCGATCCGCTAGCAGAGGCGGCTGCCCTGTTTCCATGGCATGTGGTTGAGTATTCGTTCCGTCCCGTCTCGCCTTCGTTACAAGGGATCGTGGGAACGGGCCTTAACAGAGCTGCAAATTATGTGGTATTCCGTCACTAACGTGGCTTAAACCAACCAGATAATTCTACCTGGTAAAGGGTCTGAAATGATCTGATTGGCTTGGTACGGTAGAACATTTTGATTAACTATAACGAAAGTTGCAAACAAGCTCTGTCATCGGGTGACTCAGATTTCCACCAAAGTATTCACATATTGGCTTAAATGGTTCAAGTTACAAGATTCTTCCCCAAATGATTCGTGTACATATCTGATTTATTATCCAAAGCAAGTAAATTGTAAAAAAAAAAAAAAAAAGTTTTATTCGAAACGCGTCATATTGTATCAAAGCAAATTCTGAATGCATTAGTCCTCCGACACGAAAACACGTTCAGCATCGAACATTCTAGGAAACGATGGGCATAGGCAGACAGTCAAAACTTAGCATTTCAGGTAAAGCACTCGAACGCTGACAGTGAATGAAAGTACTGCCAAATATTCGCTGTTTTTAATTTATATTATAAAAATGCAAAATTTATTAATATTAATTAATCAGTAACTTAATGATCAAAAATATCAGAAGAAACTATTTAAAAAGTTTGAATGTACTTCAGAATATAATAAACTGCCAGTAAGAATTGAAAATGTCAAAGATTAATATTTCTCACTTAAACGCTCGTGCTCAAAATTAAATGTCAAACGCTTACAAATAAAAATCCCTAGAATCACAAACATTACAAATAAACTATGATTCTTTGTTTCAAGTAAGTAAGTTTTGGTATTTATTTATTTGTAGTATGGCTAAACAACTAATGTAATACATATAAATATATGCGATATATACAACGACAAGAACGTATATATCGTTATACTTTTGGTAAAGAAAAACAAACAATATTGTGAACTTTATGTAAATAGGAATATATTATTACCGTGTGGATTAATACATGGAGAAAATCATGTGTATCTCGCAAATCCTAGAGCTTATCCTACAAATCTGACCCTCGAACTGTAGTTTCACAAACAAAAGAAAAATAATTATCTACTACACTGTCAAAATTCCAACCGAGACTAGGATTCGAGCAAGAAACGTTTCAGTGTTCATTAAAATAATTACCGCTAAGCCACCAGACCACGGTTTATTGAAAATAAAGTTTTCAAAACAAGGTGCCGAATAAAATTCCTTACAACCCCCAAAGTGATACATCTGTACTCAACATCTTGCGAAAGTCTAGTCATTTTTATTCGCGCTATCGTCTAAACAGAAATGTGTTACAGATAAGACGTACAGTACCATCGTCGCACAGAAAATTCTCAAATTTCCTGTAAATGTGCGAAAACGTTAAGATCCGTTTCAGTATCGAAATTGGGTTTTTCGTGTTTACAGTGTTCGTTTGGAAAATTGTACACAAGTATTAAGAGAGAAGTTGGCTTTACAGTTTCATAAAGTTTCTCATCATAGGTATTGATTTGTAGATTCGTTTGATGCTCGTCGATTACTCCTACGACTGTAACATGAAGCTGTCCGTTCGGCCAAGAGACTTCGTTAGCTGGATATTCAATCCCACCCACGATGTGCTAATTTGTGTACAGAAACTTTATATTTTGATTACTCAAGCTACTTTGCAGAAGGATTTATGTATCAAGCAGCGAAGCTTCATGGTCGAGTCTGCTATCACTCACGCCCACATTCAACGAGATGATGTCAAACAGGAGGTTTTTTACGTGAGAGTATCATCTTGCAGGCTATATCAGCGCTAGTGACTAAGGAGGGTGCATAAATCACGTAGCTCCATTTTGGCCTTCTGTGAACCCCCCCCCCCCCTCCCCACCACGTAGCCCTAAGTGACTTTTGCCTCTACCCCCCCTCCCACGAAGCACGTAGCTTTTTTCCCTTTTGATTCCAGAAGACATTTTGTACTGTTTTCTCTTGTCAGACGATTGTAAATTATATAAGGAGATAATTAACTGAGGGAAATAAATATTCACATGCTGTTGTGTGTTCTGTTCTTCATTTTAACTGTGAAAAATGTTATGAAAGGAAAGCTACGTGGCCTGGCTCTGAACCCCCCCTCCCCCCACGTAGTCCAGCTTAGCCTTCCAGCCAACACTTCCCCCCCCCCCCTGACCGAGCCACGTGGTTAGTGCACGCTCCCCTAGGGTGATGGTCTGTCTTTTCGTTGGTCGTCGAGTAGAAAACAGCCTTGACGTGGTTGTTATATGTTTGTTTTCCTACCACGATCGATTCTAAGCTTTTTAGGATGACATATAACACAATGACTGCATATGAAAACGCTCATTGATCGGAAAAAAGACCGCAACGCGTTCTGGTTTCTTTAAAACTGTCACAACACGTTATTCGCGTTATGGCACTTACAAAAAAACAGCTAGAGCGCGTTGTGGCTATCTCAAAAACACCACAACGCAACGATGATGACTCACTTTTTTTGAGCCTTGTAACGTGACGGGTAAGAAGAATCATAATGTATATTAGAAGCAGCCTGGACCAATTCGTCGTGAACACAAAGAGTTAGATACCGGTAAGCCATAACGTGTTGTGGACGTTTTCAAGAAACCAGAACGCGATGTGATCTTTTTTTTTAGTTAAATGAGCGTTTTCGGTCTTGAGCATAACATATATATATATAAGTTCGGTGTGTGGCTTAAAGTGCCCGAATACTCTGAAGAAAAAAAGATAGAATGTCCTTTCCTTAATATCAGCGAGATATATACATATGAAGTTCAGTGCACTCACAGAATTTTAACAGATTAATTCGTGTAAAAGCAGCCAGCAGTCTACTTCTGTAGGAAGGCACAATCCCTACAGAACGTTAGCTTCTCGCTCACGTCGCGATATTCTTTGACGACGAACTGTGCCATCTATAACAAGCGCAATTTGTTTTTTAATTTCGAGTGATATTCAGTAACTTTAATACATAAGAACGCAATTTTTCTCGGTGTTGAGAATATAAGAGTTGTTCTCGGATGACAGCGTAGCAGCAGGAGTCTGGGCTGGATCAACAACATCGCACGTTCTCGACCGCACTTCACCAGAAGATGGCGACAGCGAATTGAGATCTCCGAAATATTGTGTAATTGTAACACCTCTTTAACTCGGATAGTCACCCGAAAACAATTCTTATATAGTAACTTTTATGTTTACTGACAAAAAGTAGAATGTGCCTCCAGTAAATTTTCTATAGAAGGATGGGTCCAGCAAGCAAATAAAAGATGCCTCCTAAGGGCTGAATAAAATGTGACATGGAAATAAAAAATACAGGAAACAGAGTACACAGTCCAACAATTTTATGATACTCAACCGATACTTGCTTTATGTACTTTTCTATAATTATAAACATTCTAAATGAAATGGTGGCATCTGCCCCTCCTGCAAATGATCAGTTATTGGGAAACCTCTTTCACAGGTACAGTAAGGGAGTGGTTTAATAAAGGTCGTAGCAGGCTCCAAAGCCCTGAAAAACGTGGCTGAAATAGTCTCCCCGCCCCTATACAATAGGTAGCTTTCAGGTGAAGAGAGACGGGATTACCGAATGTCCATGAACTACGTGGCTCGGTGAAAAGGGGGGAGGGGTTTGGTAGAAAGCTACGCTGGGCTATGTGAGGGGGGGGGGAGGGTCCGAACCAAGCAACGTATCTTTACACTCATTTTATTTTTCACAGTTGAAAGAAGGCACAGAACACAAAATAGCATGTAGATATTTATTTCGGTCATTTAATTATTTCTGTATTTCAGATTTCCCATTTACTGACTGTACCTGAATGCGTGTTAGGGCGCTATCTCACCGGGACACCATGGCGACGTTGCCATCTACGTATCCAAACAATTAATATTGAATTATATGGCAGCTAACTAACCTGGCGACTGTTTGGCGACGTCGCCAATAAAATAGACACTTGTAAGCAGCACCCCACTCGCTCATTGGCCAGCCAGCTGCCAACTATGACGATCGCTCAATTTTACCACAATATCTTTTTTTAAATAGTGTGATTTGTGTTGTTAAAAATGAGTTTTCATACAGAAAGATTTATTGTGGAAATTCAAAACGGCCTGTGTTCATGTGATCAAAAGATTATTCAGCCCGTAACTTAAAAATTAAATGTTGAGACGAAATAGTTAATTTATTCAAAGATAAAAACGAATGACGAACGAACGAAAGAAAAAAAAATTGGCAAATGTAAATTTATTAACTTTTATTTACTTAAACACACTTGTCTTACCATAGTAATTGGTTTTCAGTCACAAAATATTCTACTAATTTGTCTCGAACTGTGAGTGTCGTTTTTCCTCTATCACGATCCTGATATGTAACAGGTTCAAATCGCGTTACCGTCAGAATATCTTCGGAAGAAATTCCATCTCTGGAACGTACGAAATTGTGAAAAAATGCAACATGTATGTACAATATTTTTTGCTAAACATATATGTAATTTCATTGGCCTGTGAAATATCCCCCACTTGTTGGATTATGTACCAAATATGCATTCGATGTAACGGCGTGCTCTTGATAATCGGTAATTTAATATTTGTTTCTCGTAACTGAGATTATGTCCTCCGTACGGTCTCATGAGGTTTTCATGTAAGTCAGAAGTTTCATCCCCTCCAATCATGTATGGAAAACTGTCGCCATTGAGATTAGAGATTAGAGTAAAAAGCACTGTCTTTAAAAATGGTTGAATTATTACTTTTCCCGTTCGCCCCAACATCTATATAAGTGAAATTGTAATTAGCATCACACAGAGCCAGTAAAAAATTGAAAAATAATGTTTATAATTAAAGTATAATGCATAGGTTGAATAATTCTCATTTGTCTGCCATCCATGGCACCAACGGAATTGGCTAAGTTGACGCTGACTGACTAGGCACTCGACATTCGTGGCTTGGCTACTCTGTGGCTACTCTGTTTGGCGACCTTCGGTTGCCAGAGATAGCCAAGACTCAACTGCTGGCCAAGTTGCCATTGCGTCATATACTCGTAGTGTTTAGGTAGCATGGGCCCGGCGCATTTGACTAACCGACACGTGACGGCGTATTACGAGCCAAAAAACATTAGACACGCAGCATCCAGACACAAATTTGCTTACACACACAGGATTTTCCACAACATTGACATTTCGCATTGTTTTGATGTTTTGAAAGAAAATTCTTTTGATTCGAATCGCCAACGTTGATAAAATAATTCTAATTTTGTACCGTCAGGTGGATTTCAGTGCACCTTTAAGAATAGTGCTCACTAAAGTGTTATTTCAAGTTCAAACTGTGGTGTGAAATGGCGCTCTAGAATAAACATTACCTGACTTACCGGAAATGTTTTACAGTGAGTTTTCATTATACGAAACGGTGTCAATGAACTATAGAAATCTTTTAAGCAGGAAAAACATTCCATGGTAATTTATAAAGAAAAATGACAGAAATAGGAAGCAATATTTTTTAATGTAACTTTTTTTGCGTGGTTGATATACTCGTAGTTTATCAATTAACGAACAATGATGAATGAGATGAATAGAATGTTTTTAGTAACACCTCAAGAAGAAAATGATCGCTGACTGTACCTGAGAAAGAGATTTCCCAATACTTAATCATTTTCAAGAGTGGCTGGAGTTACTGTTTCATTTAGAATATTTATAATTATAGAAATGTATATAAGGCAAGTATCGTTTGTGTTCGTTATGTACGCAATGATTTTAACGATAGTCTGGCAAAAGAAAACATAACAAAATGTCTTCTGGAATTAATAGGGAAATTGCTACGTGTCACACGGGGGGAGGGGGGACGAGGTAAAAGTCACGTAAGGCTACGTGGGGGAAAGAAAGGCTCAAAAGAAGCCGAAATAGAGCCACGTAGTTTATGGATGCTCCATTAAGGGCGCCTCGCAGCCCAAACAAACTGGAATATTGGTAATATCTCTAGAATACTATACCCACGTGTTTGACTGTCTGCTTGTATACATACCCCTATCACAATAGAGCCCACCTTTGTGTCAGACGTCTAGCAACATCTTGTTTGCTACCACCGCCCTCTGCGTCCACGGCGATGTGATACGTTGAAAGGCTTTCGTAGAGATACAACCAGACAGACCCCGCTGTTGCTGCCCAAAGATTTTAAATTGATTATTCGTCATCCTCCTACCACTATGCCTGCTGTGTGAAGCCATTTTACCAGCTTGCAGTAATTATCGGCTCTTGGCAACTGGGACTTGCTGATCAGTGT
This sequence comes from Vandiemenella viatica, assembly GCA_031002005.1. Lineage (NCBI taxonomy): Eukaryota > Metazoa > Arthropoda > Insecta > Orthoptera > Morabidae > Vandiemenella > Vandiemenella viatica. Next base: position 73,995,442 of record CM061921.1, on the reverse strand, counting down.
GCTACTTATCCCGGTCGTAGCCCTCTTCTAATGCTTAACTATTTCATGCTCGTCCGCCCTTGATACTAATTTGAGAAGTACCGGGTTTTTAGGCTGGTGATCGGCATCGATCACTACAGAAATAAAGATTTATAAAATAATTTATGTATCAGAAAGAGGAGAGTCGTTTCTTAACTTCCATTTCTGTTCGCGAGAAGCCTACGATTTTGACTACATTATAGCAGTCTGGTCGCACAGTGGTTAAGTTGTTTGACTGGAGATCGAAAGGTCCCCAGTTCGAATCCCTCTCTCGGTGGAAATTTTCATAGGCCCTTAACCCGACCTTCACCTCTGGCACAGCTCGTTGTAATGTGAAATACGTCTGAACACTTCCGCAGTTCGCATTCGACTTTAATCTGTAGGTCCCCCGTACCCGGTAGGATTACCGGGTTTTGTTATGGCGGCTACGACAGGGTCGTAGTTTGCAGCCAATAGAAATCCAGTCAGCAGGTCACTACGACCACACGGATTTATTATTATATACTACAATTTGAATTTGGTGTCCTGTAAAATAAAAAAATGCCAAAGTTGGTACAACTGCATGGTGTGCAGTACTAAACTGTTTCACTAGTTCGACAAGTGTGAAGAAGGTAAACGTGTATAATAGCTTTGAACAACTCTTTGGTATTAAGTCGTTTTACAAAGTAAATCGTGAAACCATCACAAATTGGTGAAAGTTTGAGTAGACGTTTTGTGAGGAACAGTTGTTGGGCATAAATGGACCTATAAATCACCAAGAGTGTATCGAAAACGTACCACTCTTTCGCTTCCCAACTACATATGCAGCCAAAAGATTTTCTCTTTCTCTAAAACAATACGTGATCCATAGGAAATACAGCACCAGTTTATTGAAAAGGGAGGAAACTGTATTGCGAAATAACAGTATGAATGACATTATTAATTTTATCTTAAATTTTGAATTAAGAATAAATTATACTAGAAAGTTGGATAAGTTTATTGTGTGGTTGCGTTGTGGATCCCTTACTCGGTTAATCTGTCAAACATTATCTCTCTAACGATCTAAACCTTTCCGCATGTGAGATGGCATATAATAAAAAGAGGGGATACAGAAAAGTATTTAATAAATTAAATGGGAGCCGAGTACAATATCTCAATGTGCGAACGCTTGTTTTCGTGCTTTTTTTTTTCTTACAGTTTTACGCCTTGTCGACGTCGAAGTCATTAGAGGCGGGAAGTAATGGGAGGAAGGAATTCTGCCATGGTCTTTTTGAAGGAAGCATCCCGGCATTCGCCTGGAGTGATTTGGGGAAACCATGGAAAACCCAAATCTGGATGCCCGCACGGGGATTCGAACCTGCGTCCTTCCGAATACGAGGCCAGAGCGAGTGAGCTCACCCACCACGCTCGGTCATGCTGTATCATCTACAGAAGCATGTACTAAACCATGTAATGTCATCAGTAAAATCAATTTGATCATGAATTTAATTGATTATTGTGGAGCGTCAGTATATTAGAGGTAAACCTGTTAAATATTTAAAGGAATTCCTAAAACCTAAAATTTCTGGTAATTTTGAACTGATTAGTGTCAGCTGTAATTACAGCATTGAGATTTATGAGTTCAGGTTTTGTAATGCTCAGCATTCAAAAGACAAGAGAACGTGTGTTGGTACTTATCTGATAAGACCTTCGTCTCAAACAACGAAGTGACGTCAGCGTCTCCAAAAAGAATCCCAGATCGAGAGCAGGAGAATCAGATGGAGAGCTGCAGGAATAAGACAAATGTCTCCAGTTCCTTCCTTCCATATAAAACCTCGGATTTGTCCGTAATCGGCTGTCCTCTCCCCATTCACACAAACATTTTATCCAATCATGAAGTATTGTTCTCCTATGCAGGATCCAGCAACGGTGCCAATTTTAATGTGCCTATATATCACAAGCTGAGAATTATCCACTTGCGCTCATTCCCAAGTGCAGGTTATCCTATAAATACCTTGTGTAATCATACCTGCAAATAAGATAGTCCCGGACAAAAGAGGTCCCTCTGCCGACATATATGAGTATGAGCCTTCCATTGTTCGACACTTCCCGATAAACAACGTTAGCAGTAGAATCATACACATCTGCTCCCGACGGACACTTCAGCAAACTAAAAATTAATAAAAAGCCGCAGTAGATATTTAATCTAAGACTAACAGAATTGAGTTATTACAAGCAGTTGACCGGCCGTTTGGTCCGCTGCAAACTCTGCATTCAGTGAAGTGAACGATACGGTACATCCTGTGTTGTATTCAATATTTTTTATGACGGATACGTGATTGACATTTTTTATAGGACTGCTCGGACCAGCTTTATTCGTTGTTACGGATATTAACAGTTAACTTAACACTGGACGGATTCTGTGGCACAGGAACCAAGCATGCTGCAGAAGACGTGACTGCCTCGTGTAATATCAGAGTTGAAGTGTAGCTATCTATCTAGAAACACCGAAGGCGAAGTTGCCAGCACCACAGTCGGAGATCGAATAGATTGAAGTCTGAGTCGAAAGCTCTCTTTTTTCATACTCTACCGATGTCGTGGCGAATACACAGGACGGTAGCCCCTCTTGTCATTCATTCGTCGGAAACATGAAAATATGCATAAACATTATTGTTGATTATTTATAATAATGTCGTGTGGTAAAGCTGAGTGGAGATTACCTTCGACTTATCCCGTTTGTGCGCGTGAATTCGACGCCCCTTCTCGACGTCAACTTCTGGTTCTTCCAGGTGGTTTCTGTGAGCACTGGCTGGGAAAATCCTTAATAACACTCTAAATAATGACGTTGAGGGAGTTGAAATGAACTTCAAAGGTGAGATTGACTGGCATTTATTCCTTATCTCGACAAAACAAGTGGAATGATACAAATAGCCGGTACAGCGTAAATATGTGCAGAAGCGAATTTTGCTTTCATACTATAGCCAAATGGCTGAATAATATAATGGGAGGTTCGGTACGAGCCTCGTCCTTGAGCGTACGAAGGGATGGGTGTGGTGTTGAAGTATTTCCTAAATCATTAGCCTAAGGAGTGGAAAGCTTACTGTGTGGTCTTCAGAAAAAAAAATAAAAAAAAATAAACACTGCGACTGGAGCCGGCACAGAACTCTCTCCGCACTGTTGCTCCATAGTGGGATGACTGTTTTCGATTGGCTATCTCGCATCACGTGGGGCGTATGCAGAGCTCTAATTGGCCAGTAGGAGATGGTCTTTCTAGGAGGTTCCAGAACTTTACGGACCGCGTCTCCCACGCTAAACTGCTGGCTCTGTGTCCTTGAATGCAGGATTCAAATAACTCAGTTCTCGGTTTCATTTTCTAGGCTTTCCCACACAGGATGGCCACTCAAGACGGCTGGCTTGTACCGCACTAAAGTACTGCTTCTATCTACCGAATTATTAAAATGTGCTACAATAAATCTGTCACTGATCTAAATGTGAACATCTCATTCACGCAGGTATGTTGTTGTTTGATTGGTGAAATCCTGTTCGAACGTCGTGGCCTACATCATACTGTTTAGTGAAAGGGACGTTCCAATAATGACGTTAAAACGTGACGTATAATGTGACGCTACACCGTCTTCGATACGTCACTGGCAGATGTCATGTCACGTGCTAGTAGTGTTAATACCTGTTTTGAAGGATTTTCACCGTTACTCGATGACGTCACAGGGCAGGTGGTGGGGAGAGCATAGTTCACAAACCCACCACCAGAGGGCAGCACCAACTGATGGCGCTCGTGTCGAACGTGTGACGTCACTAGTTCACCAACCCACCACCAGAGGGCACAACCTCGATTTCTTAAAAGGTGCCAGTTCACGCATCACTATGGATTCGTGTTTAATCCCCACCACGAGAAGAAATTTAATTCGTGTACCATATGCGCCATTACCGAGCAACGTAAATATCGTTAATATTTTATCTGCACGCAGTTTGAACGGACCCATTGGTGTGGGTAGACAATGGAAGATTATTATTATTATTCTCGTGTCAAAAACATCAAAATACACAGTTAAATACTTTTTGTAAATCAACAACTTTAAAACACACTTGGCCCAGTACTTCGCAACCTCAATCGCATTATGTTGCTTGAAACAGGTCTTCGTTGTTGCAGGATGATGGGCACATAGGGCACTCGAGCATATGATTTATAGTTTGGTCTTCTCCGCATTCGCATTTAATACTGGTAGTATCAGTATAACCCCATCTCATTAGGTTTTCCTTGGACCTGCCCACTCCTGTTCGCAATCGATTTATAGACCGCCAGACGTTCCAGTCTTCTTCATGACCAGGTGGCAAGCGCTCTGCAACTGTCAGTGGTCCCTAGATGTTGGGAAACCTCATTTTCCATAACTGTACTCTTGCCTTTTCAGGTGACCCAATTAGTTCCCGTGATGTTCTGAGGAAGCTTTTCCTGGATTTGAGTCTCTGGGCTGGTGGTATATGGCCGTGCAGTGATGAGCGCTTTCCCGTTCTACTTTGGTCCTCTCCTTGTTCGCAGCCACTTCTCTCCGGATACTGGGTGGTGCAATGCCCGAAAGCTGGTAAAGCCTATCAACTGGGGTAGGCTTTAAGCAACCTGTCACTAGCCTACAGGTGTTATTGAGGGCTACATCCATCTATTAATCGTGAAATCGACGATGATGGCTACCATTATGTATTGGACCCTATTCCTATTAAATGTGTATGTGTTTGATATGAGTCATAGCTAAAAGAAGAGATATAAATACCATCACGCCAGCCAGCTCGCCCTCAGTCGTCTAGCGCAGTTCACTATGGCTAGTATGGTGCTTCCGTTTTCAGCAAGCTACAAGTTAAACAGCAGTGACACCAAGCGGCTCACTGTTGGTTTGTCACCTAAACTGGGATTTAAACCAGTCGTAGTACTCGAAAAAGTTGCGTACAATAAAGTCACTCTCACACATGAAGAGTGGGATGTGCTGAGAACACAGATCTATACAATTGGTAGCTTCTTCAACAACGGTGAACATCTGCAAACGAGAATATTACTTGGTGACCACACCATCTCATCCCGAGCAGTGTCTGGAGCAAAAACTATATAGTTTTTCAACAATGCTGTACCTGCCTATGGTGTGTTTCTCGGTGAATCAACATGGAGCATCTTGGTCGACACCATCCCCGCAGTGAGCAGAACCATCAACACCATGAAGTCCTGGAATTATCAAGCTAGTAAGTACTACAACGAGTTTATGAACACGTTATCAATGAAAGTGAATAGTGAATACCCCGTTGTTCTGTGCAGGATCTGATAGATATGCATTTTGATAATGTACATGTCAATTAGGTGTCATACAACCCTTGTTCAACACTAGACTATGAATGTTTAAAGCTAGAAATAAACGCAAATAAAAAACTGTTAGTGTTTGATGACGTAAAGTACAAAGTTGAACAAAATTATTATGTGTGTGGTCATAATTAGTGAAACCAGACCTTCATCCCCCAGTCTGCTACGATGCGCAGCCAAGTAATGTTCTTCGCGTCAGTGTACCAGCTCAACGGTGGAGATTCCAAGAGATTGACTTTGGGATTGTCACTACAGCATGATTTCGATCCTGTTGTGGTACTTGAGAGGGTGGGTTACAACAAGATCACCCTCTCATTCGAAGAATGGGAAGTACTCATCAGGGAGTCGGACACAGTGTCCAATATGTTCACCGACAGCGAACAAAGCAGCATCTAACTCGGACAGCATACTGTTTCTGGGGCGAAAATGTTATTATTTCACCACAGTACTAATCCCACCAGCGGCATTTTATTCGCCGAGTCTACACGGCGGAACCTCGTCGATGTGCAGCCAGCAGTGACCGCATCCTTGTCCAACAGGAAAAAGTGGAGCTTCAACGCATCAGCATACTTCAAGGTGTTTGTGAGTGAGTTGGCTGACAAAGTGTTGTGACTACTACACATGTACTGCCTCAGTGTCTGAGTTAATGGACATGCACATCAACAACGTTCATTCTATTCATGTGTCTTACGGTTCTACAATTGACTTGGGAAAATTAAGGAATGAACGTCTAGCTCATTACCTCCACACGATGGTGGCAATACAGAAATACAGTGTGTAGCGATAATTTTGTCTGAGCGCACTATACATATAGCAGCTTCTTTGAAAATAAACCCACCATCTTTCTTCGTGAAGCCCTGTGTGTCCAGGAAGATGGTCGGCATGGTAATGGATGGTAGGACTGGGTGCTACTTGGTTTTATGTCAGCTTACGCACAACACCGGTTAGAGGTACATATTCTACTACACGATCGTGCAAGATCAACAGTATGCAGCGGTGTAGGCAGGAAAATTCTCACTGCTATCAAACTCCATACGAATGTCTACAGGTCCCGTTTTAACAGACTGATGTGAACAGTCTATTACGGCGATAGGGGCAGTTTCTATAAAGTCTTCACGTTTAGTAACGGCGAAGGAAGATCTCGCTCGTAGTAAGACTGTTGGAATCTTGCATACATTCATACAACACTGTGGTTCGGTTTTTCTTAAAGTCTAGATTCATGTTCTCATATGGATTTAGGAACACTTTGACATTGGTGAGATTGCAGTCGTCAAAGATGGCTGCACTGAATTCGCATTCCGTTTCCTGTTTGTTTGTAATCCCAGAACCACGAACCTAGGTTTCTCCAGTTGCGTTGATGTTTTCAAAGACCAAATTTGAGTCTTACTGATTGGAAGCAACGGGTACTCCAACAGATCCCAACTTCTGAAATTAATGAAGTGGTTTCCACTGTCAACCATCTTGAGCAACGCTAGTTTTTCTCTTTCACCTACTTGCAAATGAGGCATCACCCATGCCAGTTTGCTGATGGTGAATTTACTTTCCTGAGGATTTGGATTGGCTTGTACATATGAATTTGTATCGTCCCTAGCTCGAATCAGTATTAGTTCTTGTTTTACATTTGCAAGTATCTTTTTAAAGTCTTCGCAAAACCCCAAGAGCATACTCAACGGTGTACATACATCAAAGTAACCATTTCCAGGAGCGCGTTGAACCCATCCTGCATTGATCAACACACCCATTTGTGGGGGCTTGCAGAAATAAGCTTTTCAATGTGCTTGTGATACCAACGTTTCTATTTCGGTCAATTTCTGTTCCATTAAGTTCATATCGAATTTCCTCAAACAGAAAAGCGAATGCATTGGATGTGATAAGTGAATTTGTTACTGCTCCATCTGATTTCATGAATCTTCCTTCAATATGCAAGTAGCTTTTCGCATGGTAGTGTATATGTATCTTGGTTTGAATCGGTATACAATTTCATCATTGTTATTAAATGTGGCTGGCGTATGCGGCTGGTGACTCAAATATTGTTTGCGCGTCACTCGTCAAACCCACACTGGAAGTTATGTCTAACACCTCATCCATGACTTTTAACTGAATAGCCTAACGACTGTAGGAAGAGCACGTTTTCAGGTGTTAACCGCTTCACTGTCGGTTCACGACTGACAGCTTTGTGATGTTGACGCTTCTTGTTATAACGAGCGCCCATTCTTCTTTATATGCAGTCTAAGTGTAATGGTTTCGCCTCTAAAATCCACTAAATTACCGTCTTGATCGACAACTCTAACGTTGATGTTGCTGAGAGTTTTTACTGTGATGGGCAGATAAATGACATTAGCGGGTACTTCACAATCTTGTACCCTGGTGGAACTGTTGGAAAAAACTCGTGTAGTGTATGGCCAAGCTTATCGTTGTCGTAATTTCCTGTACATATGCTGCACTCTATTCTTATTGCGTTAATTTTGAAGATCTGCACAGTGTAGTCTGATGTATGAAATCCAGGCTTTAACACACGTTTCGAAAATCCGAGCAGAGATCCAATTGAGTTTGGTTTAGCGATGTCAATTTCCACAGGTGTTTCAATCTCACACTTGAGTGAATTGTTGTTTGCTCGAATTACTAGCTTTTCGTTTTAGTACGCCGAACCAAATAATTGACAAATCGTCAATATCGTAAGATCCTGTGGGTATGTCTATCACTTTATTCTTCGAGTAATGAAATTGACAATTTGTTTTGTCTATATTCGGAATCGAATTGTAAGTCTGAAATCAACCAGCCAACTGTGTATTCGCCTTGGCTCAAATCTATCGGTGGAAAGTAATCACAGCCCAAGACTGAACTGTTGCCCGACAAGCAGAGTGTCACAGACATGTGTTTTCTCTGACCAAGGTTCGTTCAAGACTGATGTAATACATTTTCATACAGGAATTTAAACACAAATGACCACATACATGTGTGCCAAATTTCTGGTGCCGTTGCACGATTGTAAAGTATTCTGTTCCCTGCAAAGTACCGCTGCAACTCCAATGGAGGAGGCAAGTCACCGAAACTGTCGAAATACTTAACTATACGTCTTTGTACTTGATGTAAGCAACCCAATGTGTTTCCAGCATTATCAGCACTGTCCAAGTTCACGACACCACATTCACGTTCACGAATTTTGTGAGGTAGTGTATCACGCATGAAAACACCTCGAAAATATGGTATGCCCAAACGCTTTACATGTTTACGTATGTCATCGTCTGTCAGTGGTTTTACCGACTTTTTTTTTTTTTTAATCCAGACCCTTCTTTCCTGTATGGTTTCAAATATAAACCTTTACCCCTCATTGCAATTGCCTCCATCGTTTCGTTGTGCCGTTTCTCCTCAGCCAACTGCTTATTCGCCTCTTTTGCTGCTTTGACAGCCTTGACGACATTTGCAACCCCACCTGCCAAAGCACCAGCTGCTGACAAGCCGGCAAATAATGGTATTAATGGAAGAATACCACCCTTTTTCTTCTTTTTCTTAAACACCACCACCAAACTTTAACTTGGCACGCATGGCTCTGTTAACCACAAATGCAGCTGCACGTTCACCAAACTTTGCATCATTAGCCTAATTCTTTCTGCTGCCTTCTCTGCGAGTGTACGATCTGCAACGTGTACGATCTGACCCCCTGTGCATAAGCAATGTCGTGTTCCCTGCAGGCTGCATCTAGTGGGTTGATACCCTTCTGCCCAAGAGCCAACCGTTTTTCCAGTTTAGTACCGGGACCACAAAAACTGGTATGTAGGTATATGCGCCTCAAAAGGCATCTTGTCGATGAGCTTGTTTAAAAAGCCACGACCTTTCTTCTTCTTCCTCGTAGGAGGCATTGTTACCGACCTGACTAACTTTACACGTTCGCGCGGCTATATATAGCCACAGCAACCACCAATCCTTGTCAATATGAAGTTCGTCAAACAGAGAGACACATTGCCCGTGAGTATTGTCGATACTGTCGGCAACAATACTAGGCGGAAGAACGGACCTCTGTTCCCTGAGACAGTGAGGGCAATAGTGTGTGGTACCATCAAATTGTGGGAAAACCAATCTTGTGCTGTCCCTGCTGGAACACCCAAATGGACTTAGATTTGTAAATGTATACGTGTTTTCCAAGTCGTTGTACCAGCCAAAGTATCAATTACTAGGGAAAATATTAGAACCCATTAAAGAAATTCAGTATTTGACATTTAGTGATAATCAAAGTGTACCTCCTCCAAGTGAAGCTCTACCTAATTCTGTGTTTGTGTTTGACGATGTTTCGTGTGAGAAGCAGAATAATATACGAGATTACTTTTGCATGGGCAGGCACAGATCAGTGGATTCTTTTTACTTGTGCCAGACATATAGCCGTATACCGAAACAGTTGGTTAGAGACAATGCTAACTTGATCGTGCTCTTTAAACAGGACGATATGAATCTAAAACACATTTACAACGATCACGTCAACACCGATATGACGTTCAAGGAGTTTAAGAACCTATGTGGGTACTGCTGGAATGAGCGTAAACACGGATTTTCTGTTATTGACAAAGACTGTGACATGTACCATGGAAGATACCGCAACGGATTTGATTCATTTTTGAATAAATAGCTGAACACCCTACTGTACTGGTATCATTACAAGCATGGACAAGTTTGGGAGAACTTCAGTGAACAGAGCAAGAGAGTGTTGGTTTACCCACCACAGAACATACTTCTTACGAATGAGGGTAACTTGGATTGTCAGGGTAAAGTACTCAAACGTGTGGCCAATCCCGTCAAAGACGATGATGCTGCAAATAAAGGATACGTTCAAGCCATTCACCGGGATGCCATTGATAAATCCTTGCGTATGGTTGTCGAAATGGAGAAGAAAACTTTCATACTCAGATGAAAAATTTCGCTTAAACCAGGATTTATTTTCCTTACTGAAGGAATTAAAATCAGCAAGTGCAACCATCGTGGTACCCATTAACCCCACAGGTGAAGTTATCGATGAGGCGTATGTATTAGAAGGAGGGTACAATTATTATGAAATTCCAACTGATGGAACAATCGTTTCCATGACTGTACCAAAAGGCATACTCGCTAAACATAACTCACGTGAATATAATAAAGATATACCACTCAATGTAAAACAACACGATAAACTTAGTTTCCATGTTAAAACGTCCGACTCCCATATACTAGCCGAACTCAGAAAGCCACACCCTGTCAATCTCAATGTGAATGTATTTTTCAAATATAAAATAGTACAGTAAACACACACAAGCTTCATTCGGTGCGTAAACATGGATGCAACAACAACAACCAAACGTGGTATCATAAAGGCCCGCAATGCAATTCGACGAAAGTTACTCGAACTGAAGACAGGTCAGATTGACTCCGAGAAATTTTTCATGGATTCATTAAGACCTGTGACAGATACTATGGAAAGAGTTTTCTTACCTCAACGACATATACAGCAGCAGTCTCCTCTCTTGATCAAAGATTTCTTGAAGTCACTAAGTCGAAGTGAGCGAGATTATGATTCAGTGTATGGTGTCCAAAAGAAAAATGCTTCACTAATGATTGGGAACTCACCTGTTACTATTGATGAAAATGTTATTTTAATCGATGGTAATGAATATGAAAGAACAAGAGGGCTAATGGAATTGTTGTTTTTGAAAAACCCAAAACAGTATACTGCCAAGGACTTGAAAGCTATTCTGAAATATTAAACAACACGAGCGCTCACAGAGTAAATTTTAGTCCATCAGGCAAAGTTTTGAAGTCACCTGGGAATATTAAGTATAAAACCATAATCTCTAAACTTGTAAACCAGTCTGGTTCTGGACTTCTTCCTATGAAGGAATATGTGTACTGGGACGATCCCAATGAACTCGTTGAAAGATTGAAGTTACTTACCTCATCGACATCTGCAGGACATACAGCACACTCCAACGAAATTTATATCAGTAGTTGAAGAACTTCGTGAAACTCCAGAAAGTGGGAGAACTCCATAGACCAGCAAGAAGAAATTTCACAAGACGTCACGTAGTCATCAAAGGACTCGATGATCTGTGGCAAGCTGATATAGTGGAAATGATCCCATACTCTCGTAAAAACAGTGGCTACAAGTATATACTGATGGTGATTGATACTTATTCAAAGTTTGCATGGGCTCTACCTCTCAAGAACAAGACAGCTAGTGTGGCTGCTGATGCTATGAAGAGAATCCTAAGTGGAGGTCGTGTTCCTAAAAACTTACAGACTGACAACGGAAAAGATTTTTACAATTCAAAGTTCAAGGAACTCGTGACTAGATATGGTATTAATCACCCATCTTAAAGCATCAATAGTTGAACGGCTGAACAGAACTATTAAGAATGCAATGTGGCAAGAATTCAACAGGCGTGGTTCACATCGGTGATTGAACTTGTTCCTCAGTTAATTTCAAATTATAACAACGAGTGGCACAGCACCATCAAAATGAAACCCTGTGATGTAAATGACAACACTCTACTTTCAACAGTGTACTTCCGTGTTAAGACTACCACACCAGCAAAATTCAAAGTTGGTGACCATTTCAGGATCAGTAGGTTTAAAGGAAAGTTTGAGAAAGGTTATCTACAAAACTGGTCAACTGAAGTGTTTACCATTAGAAAAGTTAAATTTTCAAATCCTGTAACTTATTTACTTAAGATTATCAGGGTAAAGATATTGCAGGAGCATTTTACCAACAGGAATTACAATTAACAAAACATCCAAGTACATTTCTTGTTGAACGAGTGATAAGGAAAAGGAAGAACATGGCATTAGTGAAGTGGTTAGCTTTTGATAAATCACATAAACACATGGATAAATGTAAAAGATTTAATTGAAATTATAAAGTGTCTTTTGATCAATAAAAAATAATACAACGTATGTTTGGTTTTATTTCACACATTCATAAAGATATACTAGCATTTTTTCATATTTATAAATCAGTGCATTGCTTCTACATTTGATTGACACTGATATTTGTTGCCTCATACTAAGTTACAGTGCACTGGCAAACCCCAACAACTATTTTATGATTGACAAATGACCAAAAAACTTACACTGACACAAATAAACACTGTCACAGATAGTCAAAACTTTTGCTGTCACATATATTTACAAGTAAAAACTATGCTGGTACAACTATTTACAATTAATGATATTCACAGCTGACCAAAACTTATGCTGCCACAAATACTTACAAGTAAAGGACTGTCAGAATTATTTAGTCCACCCTCCAGTGCACTGTAAAATATACACGGGATAAACGCTATATTTACTCTTCATTCACACTTATTTTACAAACTTATTCACTCTCTTTTACAGACTTGTGCCGCCAAGGTAGGGTCCCCAATCCCGTCGGGGTGAATATAGCGTTTATCATCCAATCTAGACAGACCCAACTTAGATACTTCAGTTGTTACTCTATGGAGATTTCATGCAAATCGGAGTTATTTGTGGTGCTTCTCTGGGGCGCCACGTAAACAGTCAATGTAATCTTGTATTGTAAGTTTTTTGGTACTGTACGTCCCAGACCCTTGGCCCGTCTTGAGGTCTGGTTAGATTCTAGTCGGAATGAATACATTTTCGACCTTAGACCCACAAACTCCACAATCAGGAACCATTCGCATCATCTTTCATAACTCCAACAATCTTTTCGTTATAGGGTTCTATATTGAAACGATTGCTGGGCTTATTTCCAGACGTGTCGAATTCCTCCCTGTTGCGTTTCATTACTTCAAATGGATCACAGCCATTCACCAAATAGATGAAACTGTCTGTGTCCATATAAAGTAATTTCGGGCGTATAAACTGCGGAATGGCTAATTCATAGTGAAATCGATACATCCGCAGTTTAGACAGATTGAGAATGCACATCCCAACGTTAGACTGGCTTGTTGAAAAGTATCTTCGACATCTCCAGAGCCACAAAGTGTTTCTCAAAAATAGTCATTCGTTTAAAGTGTAGTGAAGCCGCGTGCTTGCGGGCACCGCGGCGGCCCGCCCAACCAGTACACAATTTCACGTCGCGGTGTTTTCTAAGGTTCTCCGTTGTTTTGCCGAAAATTGAATTATTCATTAATTTGAAAAAGTCTCTCTCAAATTCTGATTTTGCCGACTAACGAGAACACGCGTTGAGAGAGAGATATTCTTTCAACCACGGTGACTGGTTGAAAGATATTACCCGATGAACCGGGCCCAACTTCATCCCCAAACCTACACATTGCTGGAGGACTTGATAATAGAGAACATACCGAACTTTATCCTCCAACGTAGTCATCAGCTTGGGGTAAGTAGATCCAGGGGCAGCTTTGTGGTCTGGACATGTCGGTAGATCTACTAAAAAGTCGTGTATACCCTGGGGAATCGTCAAGTCTACCTCTAAAACGAAACCCCTAGGTGAGTCGGCTGCTACGCTCATGAAGTCTATGCCTGCCATCTGCTCGGTCGATAAACCATTGAAACCCTCCAGAGGGTAGACACTCTGACATGGCCCAGCGGTACAGATTGTTTACATCAAAATACAAGGTGAAATTTTCAGGTGAGTTGTGGTTGTACTCCCGCCATGTGCTGGTTATTTGCCTTGGCATACCTATGGACGCACTGACAAATACTACCACGAGTTCCACGTTCAAGAAAGAGAAGCATGTCAACATCTGTCAGAAGATCCAGCTCGACACGCGTTCTCTTTAACATAGCCTGCCACGAAAGGCCTGGAGCTGTGTAATAGTGGGTGGTGTCCTGGGTGTATATCTCCAAAACATACACTCCTAAATTTTTCAAACAGATCTGCAAGTAGCCGTACATCTGCCCCCATGTACAGACTTGCATATTCTTCCAAGTTTTTGATTTGGAAAATCCGCCACACTTGTGTCACGTGCCCGTAATCTTCATCAGAAATTTCTGATTCCGACAACGAACTATAAAATTTAGACTTTGGAGGGAGCGTGGCCTCTTTGAGCATGTCCATCGAATCCATATATTCGTATGGGAAGACTCCTTTTCGCTTAACTAGCTGGAAACTTCTCAGGGTCCGTAGAATGCGTACTGGTAATGTACATGAAACGGTCCTCAAGGGTTCCAACCAGTTTATCTAACGAGGACTGCATGAAACGGTACGAGTCCAGGAACCGCAATTTAATTGATATACCGTTAATCTTTTTCAAAAACGAAATGTAACGTTCAGTGTTGAGGGGGTAGGACATCCATCCCATCATAATCGACGTGTGCTAACGTCTTAACAATAAAGTGCGCATCATACTCAGACAAATTATGGAAAAGATGGGTTTACATCTTCAATTTTTGTACTGTAAATTACAGTTATAGTGTGCAGCTACTCTGAATGCACCTGTGATGTGACAATGATCGCGAACCTTAACGGCCTCCGGTGCAAAGCCATCATCACAGATGTGGCATACCCTAGCTCTGGTAAATCGTGGTTCCTCATCAGCTGACATTACAAGTGGTATGACCGCATTGTAAATTCCATCAACGTCATGGGAAAGTTTCACAGAGTTGTTCCACTAGCCACGTCTCAGGGTTTTTACCTGAGAATGAGTTGAATCTGTTCAGCTGAGGCTCGTATGCGCAAACGAGCTGGTATACCGCGGCAAAAGAGATGTGTTCCTGGACTCCTGTGGAATAAGAGGAATTAGGGTCGGGTATGCACGTATCAATGGGTTTCAACATGAATTCAAAATCTGCGTAAACGACGAATGGTGCACGCTGTTGGTGCACAAAATCCTTAAACTTTAAGGTTTTGGCTTCGTCGCTGGGTAGGTCGACTCTTACAGCTCTCACCGTTGCGCAATCAATCTCATGGCGTTCCAAGAGATCTTGGCGCCAGAAATGCTGCAGGCATCTATTACATATGTGTGTTGCATATGAGTGTTTAGTTAAAATGATCTGACTAACCGCGTTAAGTTCTAGATCCAGCAGTAGTGAAACGTATCTCCACCCTCTGTAATCAACAACATGTTGATATGGAACTTGCATTTGACTGCAGCATGATCGAAGGGACCTACAACTCTATGTTTTCCATTCTCTGGTTCCAAGCCATAGACATTGATCGAATATTCGGGATTTTGCGTCTCAAATTTAGAAATTTCTGACAATTTTACAGGGAACTCTATGCCTGCAAAATCTAAATTGTACTTGGATCATGCTGTATAATACTTCGTAACTACTTCCGCGTGAACTTTCACCTTTTCGTGAAATGCCAGGGTCATCCAAAGAAAACAACAATCGTCATTGTTTTGAATATTGACAATTGCTCTCTTTGCTTGGATATCGGATGGCAGAGCTATAAATGAAGAGCCCCGATACAGCCGGTTCGAATTTAGCTACATGGATATCGATGGCAATAATTTGATCGAGGGTTTTACCACTATCCCGATCCTGGAATTCACTATATCTCTTCAAAATGTCTTGACGCACATAGACATCATACCATTCTTCCAGGTGAGTGCTTAATGTAAGTTCACGCATCTTCGGCATAAAACAAATACGACTGATGTTAGTGATATTGTTCTTCTGAATTTGGAAAAGGTAATCCAACCCCACCTGGCATTTTATAGCCGGTGATGAAGGATTATTAATAATCGCGGAAATTTGGGCTTTAAAAATTTTGAAGCATGGCCTAATATAATTTTCTGGATCTTTAAAATTTTCCGAATTAATAACTGATACATGGAGTAACCTATTCCCAAAAGCACTTGCCCTGATAGTTGGCTTCAAGAGCGTAGCATCTGGCTTACCTTTTTCCCCACCCACGATGATGCCGAACCCGGTTGCTTGTGGGTTGGGCAGCCACTGGGACGATGGTTCGTCTGTCGCCCAGAGTGCCTCTACTGGCGACAGAGTGGCTAGTAGATCGTTATCAATTGGATCTGGGATGGGATGTCCACTGCTGGAATACCCCTCGCACTGGTGGTGGGTTGGGTTATGTCCACTGTTGGAATACCCCTCGCACTGGTGCTGCATTGGGTTATGTCCACTGTTGGAATACCCCACAGTGCTTCCATGCCCGGCGGTGACATATAAACATCTGCAAATTAGAGTTATAGTTACAAGTGTGGAAAACAAAGCAGTCAATAAAATGAATACATTACCTGAAATTTTAATCCTTTTGATCGGCCGTCACCATGGGTTGCCATCCGTTTGAATGTAGGTTGTACATTGATAAAGTCAGCAGCATTATTATTGCCCACATACACACCATCAGAGGCATCTACAACAAAATAAATAATGTCAATCACATATGCATTAAGTATTCGCATAAAAATTATTTAAATTATTAGCTACTTACTGGTAAAACAATCCATCAATTCCTGAGTGGAAATCTCAGTCAATACACATCCACTCACATCTACAACAAAATGATTAATTTCAATTATATATGCATTAAGCATTCACATGGAAAATTATTTAAAGTATTAGCTACTTACTATTAAAACAATCAATCAATTCCTGAGTGGAGATCTCAGGCAAAACACATCCACTTACATCTACAACAAAATAAATAATGTCAAACACATAGGCACTAAGTATTCACATCAAAATTATTTAAAGTATTAGTTACTTACTAATAAAATCAACAGCATTATTATTGCCCATATTCACATCATAATGGGTATCTGCAACAAAATGAATAATGTCAGCCACATATCCATTAAGCAATCACATGAAAAATAATTAAAGCATTAGCTACTTATTATTAAAACAATCCATCAATTCCTGAGTGGAGATTTCAGGCAAAGCACATCCACTCACATCTACAACAGAATGAATAACGTAAGTCACATAGGCACTAAGCATTCACATGAAAATAATTAAAGTATTAGTTACTTACTGGCAAGGCCAAGAGTATTATTATTGTCAACATTCACATCATCATGGGTATCTGCAACAAAATAAATGTCAGTCACATATGCGCTAAGTATTCACATCGAAAATAATTAACGCATATAGTCATCTGAAACAAAGTGAATAAAAAATAATCTGTAGCATAAAATTATGTTAATCACTTACCACCTTCAAGATTGTATCGCACCTCAAGGTCAGTCATGTTTACCGATCGTGAGTCTACAATAGAAAAAAATAATTAGTAATATCAAAACGAGTAAATTTATCAGCAACAAAAAATAAAATATAATAAAACCTACCGGTCAGAAATTCGTCACTGATTTGTTGTGAGATGTCAATAAGACCTGCAAAATATAATTAAAATCAAACTTACTTATTTATAATAATAATTATAATAACAGAAAATTAACTTACCGTTTGTCAAATACTGATCGATGTCTTCATCAGTCAGTACTGGAAAAAAAAACCTGAAGCACGATCCATGTTGTTTACTCCGCAAGATACTGATGAGCAATGAGGATGAGAAGAAGGTTGGCACAGAATTTATACTCTATCACGTACGGTAAATTGTCTTGTGGAAAGTAGACGAGTGCGCTCACCCTAGGAATAGCGTCTAATGGAAACCGTTGTTCGCCCGAGGGGATGCTGAGTGTGTGCTGCTTTCGCACCGGGAATAACTCTCACCGCTGCGTCAGAATTGAAGACAGTCGAGCGCTGGTTAGCGGTACACCTAGAAATAGCGATGCGTCAGAACTGATTCTCCTCGCGGAGCGACCTAATTACTATACAGCGATATCACACAGACTGAGGTTATTGCTGTCCGCTGCTGCCATCTCGGGGACTAAAAGTGAACTAGTGACTTCACACGGTCGACACGAGCGCTATCAGTTAGTGCTGCCCTCTGGTGGACAGTTGGTGAACTATGCGCTCCCCACCACCTGCCCTGTGACGTCATCGAGTAACGGTGAAAATCCTTCAAAACAGGTATTAACACTACTCGTGCTATTGTGCATGCTGTCTTGTCTGTTCGTGGCTTATATTTTCATCCAAGGGTTTTGTCGACACTGCTCTTTCCGCTAAGCTAAGGCTATTAGCACCAGCTGCACTTTCTAAACCTGGTCGGAATATTGTGAACAACTACAACCTTTTAGTATCTGTAACAGTCGAATATTGAAATACTCTCATTCATCAGTTACATCGTTATCGATATTTATGTATATTCACTGCGTAATAATTATACATGATGTGAATAAAGTGTTGTTTCATCAGGACAATTATCTCCACTCACGAGTCTCTCATTACGATGGCTTCTATTCTTTAGTGTGGGTTCATTTCTTCTATAGCTTTACGGCTCGATTACGTCGAAGTCATTGGATGCAGAAAAGGACTGTGGGCAAGAAACGGGATAAAATTATTTAATGGCCTTTAGACAGAATCATCTCGGCATTCATCTGGAGTGGTTTAGGGAAACCACGGAAACCCGAAATCGGAGTGACTAGACGAGGTTTTGAACCTACGTCCTTCAGAATGCCGCTAGAGTGACGCGGTGGGGATACTGCGGTGGATTGTGAGCTGAGTGGTGGGTGCGTGGCCAGCCTGCAGAGAGAGATGTGGAGCGACTAACACCGGTGCAGTGTCTGGTTGCTCTTGTGTTCCATGTCGTTATCCGAGTGGACGTTGGTCTCCGACGGCAAACAGAAAATAGAATCATCGCGTCGGACGACGGTGGGCAACAGACTCGGCGCCTTCTTCTAAATGGTAAGCACGCCGATGTAGTGATCACCGCAAATAATTATCGTATTGATCAACCCACTGTTTCCCTATAGAAAATGTCATTGCTCCGCTGAGCTTAATAATTGGACATATAGAATACCCTGAGAACTGATGTAAAATGAACCCATTGTTCGATTTCAAATGTTTGTTTCACTGTGTCATATTATTTTTAATAACATTTGATGAAGAATAAATTTTTAATAAACATATATTAATTTCAAACGTAGGTACAACGGTGTTGTTAATGTGCAAATTCCTTATCTCAGCAACTTCAATCATCAATAATATTTTTGCAACAAAATCTTTCTGGGTTTCCAGCCGGATGGTGGTGTAAAAACACGACGTTTCGACAGCTGACTCTGCTGTCGAAACGTCGTGTTTTTACACCACCATCCGGCTGGACACCCGAGAAGATTTTGTTGTATCGATACGCCGGGAAAGTCTCCACACACACATCAATAATATTTTTGTTGATAATTAATGTAAACAATCATTAATTTAATTGATAACTAGAGGGAGTACACCTCATTCGCTAGTCCATTTCATTGTTAGTAACCATACCTATTGAGTTAAGATACTACAGTTAAGTTGTAATGATGAAAAGAAATAGTTTTTGTATTTCGCTGTCTACTTATGGTAACTCTATCTCATTATATTTAAAAAAAATTAATCATGACTTTCTTAATAAAGTTTCGATAGTTACTTTTCCGCCCAAGTTTCGTCTGGTTCAGTATCATAATTCACAACCGGAATTTTTGTAAACTGTAGCACCTAATTATGTTTGTAATTATAACCCAGCTATCTGTTACCCGCGACTTCTTACGCGTGGACTTAGAATTTCATTGCCAGAATTGAATATAGAAAGCTGTAAGTAACGTAAGATTTGTCCCAAACAACACCGAGTTGGCATAATATAACAGGAAAGTCATCACTATATCATTCTACCGACGAACCTGTCTCATGAAGAGACTCAATTTTCAACATATTCAAAAACAGAAAAACAAACGATGGTGCGGGGGATGTAAGGGAGGGGGAGGGCTGTTTAACTGAGGTCAGCTTTATTTCAGCTTGGTCTTTTCTTCTTTCTTCAGTATGAGCATCAGATTTTTAGGTTCTAATAACTTTAGCTGTGCGTGCTATTCTAGAGCTACACCTTAGGTCAGGTTAACGCCCGCAAGGCATGTCAAAAAAGAAGACATAATAAACTGATGCTAGAAACAAAGTAATAGTACAGTGCAGAGCAAATCGACATCTATACTAAATAATAAGTTTTATCTCTAAACGAAATATGCTAACAAATTATACGTTAACAGACTTTGAGAGAAGCACAACTTGAGCAACCGATGTAACATTACAGACTAACACACGCATTCCGTCTGTCTGCCACCATTCGATAAGTTCTCAAAAGTTCGTGGCTAAAACTGTTATTCAAACAGAAAAAATGTCCTGTGTCCTTCCTACAGATACTAAGTATTTCCTTGTCAAATTCCATCAATATCGATATAGCCATTTAGTAGGAAAGACAGAGACTTACATTCGCATTTATAATATTAATAGTGCAGATCACACACAGACTGACTGCGAGAAAAACAAAGCCTGAGGATCAATGTAGCGTAAAAAAAGTGTACACATACGTCATTGTCAGACCGCCAACAATTTGTCACGCATTGCACCCCTAAATTTGTGGGATCTACAGTGTAACGTGGAATCCGAACAACTGACCGCCCAGGCGTGGCTCATACGATCGAAAACAATTTTTAAAAAAATCTTTCTTTCCACCGGGATTTAAACCGAAAACCACGCTCGAAACATTAGTAAGCAATCGGGTTAACCACTGATCTACCATACCGCTATCCCGGAAGATACTACAGAGACATACACATCCTATGCGTCTGTCTATCGCCGTTCAGTAATTTTTAAAAATTCCAAAACGATAAGAATTATTTATACAGAAAAAGTATCCTTTGTTCTTCCTAATGGCAAATAGCATCTCATTGTCAAATTTGATTACGATCGGATTAGCCGTTTAGCCCAAGAAGCTTAACAAACAGATAGACAGAGATACAGATAGACAGACAGAGTTACTTCTGCCTTTATAATATTATTATAGATTATGAGTTAATACATATAAGTACCCAACGACTGGAAAATAACCAAGGTGATTCCTGTTTTCAAGAAAGGAGATCGGAGTGATCCTAGGAATTATCAACCCATATCTTTAACATCTGCATGCAGTAGAATTCTGTAGCATGTCATATGCTCGAATATTATGAAGTTTCTAGATGAGAACGAGTTTCTTACACCTTGTCAACACGTATTTTGGAAGAAGAGATCCTGTGAAACTCAATTGGCCCTATTCTCCCATGACGTAATGAAAGTTATCGATGCAGGTTCGCAAGTTGATGCAATATTCTTGGATTTTCAGAAAGCTTCTGATTCTGTACCACACAACCGACGTTTAGCCAAGATTCGAGCATATGGTATATCGGATCAGATTTGCGAATGGATACGTGATTTTCTAACTGGTCGATAACAGTATGTCGCTGTTGACGGGAAAGCCTCTTCTAAGCTAGATGTTACTTCTGGCGTTCCTCAAGAAAGTGTAATAGGACCACTTCTTTTCTTAATTTTTATAAACGACAACGTTAAATGCTGGTTACGATTGTTTGCAGACGATGCAGTTATCTATAGGGAAATAAGGTGCTCTGACGATTGCTTAGAAATTCAGCGCGATTTGGATGCTATTTCCGAATGGTGCCGTAAATGGCAGCTTACACTTAATTGCAAAAAGTGCAAGGCAATGCGAATAAGTAACAAAAAGAATCAGTTTGATGACGAATACAAAGTAAACAATTCATTTGTAGATACGGTTGATTCCCTGAAGTATCTGGGGGTAATAGTACAAAGCAACATGAAATGGGACTTGCACATAACTTCCGTCGTAGGCAAAGCTAATTCTAAATTACGATTCATAGATCGTATTCTTAGGAATTGTAATGCTCATACAAATGAAATAGTGTATAAAACACTAGTGCGTCCGCACCTGTATTGCTGTTGTGGAGTTTGGGATCCGTATCGCAAGGGCCTGATTGACTCAGTGGAGAGGGTACAGAGGAGAGCCGCTCGATTGGTGACTGGTTGTTACAGCCCTTATGTAAGCGTCACACAATTGATACATATATTGGGCTGGGATAGTTTGGAAGACAGACGTTTACGTTTAAATTTACGTTACATTTACGTTTAAATTTATTGGAGAATATGCAAAATTCTATGACCTACGAGTGCAGTGAGATACTTCTTCCACCAACTTATTTAGGTCGCAATGACCGGAGGGATAAGATTCGAGAAATAAGATGCCGTACTTATGCTTTTATGTATTCTTTCTTTCCTCGTGCTATTCGGGATTGGAATACGCAGAATTAAGATTGGTGCTTAGCACCCTCTGCCACCCACAATGTTTATGAATTGCAGAGTATTGATGTAGATGTAGATAAGATAAACGAATTTTATTTATCATAGTTGGACAAAGGTAAAATTTACTTGAATACCTCTAAGATTACAAGGGTCATTACTGATCATAACCATGTTTTCAGGATTTATTTAAACGCCCGTTGCAAGTTAAAAAAAAAAAGGGAAATCTTGTATAGCACGTGCAATCAGATGTTTGTCATATTTATGAACTTGCGTTTGGTTGATGGGTCATCTTGAGACCTGCAGTTCCTCGGTCTCATTTTTGTTAGTGGAGACAGAAGAATGTTTAGCATTAAAAGGAAATGCATGAGAACTTTAATATAAAGAAAGCTATTTGGCGGTTACTTTACGCTGATTTGAATTTAATGTCTACTTTCTCAAGTATCTCATGTCTGTAGATGTGTGTTGTTAACTTAAATTATTATTGGCCTGGTGGCTCAGTGGTTTGCCGACACCGGTAGCGCAAGGCTCGCGTTGCAGGGGTCGCCGGTTCGAGTCCGGAATAGGGCACCGGGTCAATACGACCAGATGGAATTACAATTATTACAAATTAAATTATTTTTGTTGGTCAAAACATGAACTTCTGGATCTACGTTAATCGTACACTTAACTGCAAGGACGTTAAGTGCACGCCTCTTGGCGGTGTTCGGTATGTCACAGTAACTACTGTACTATTTGTGAAAATTGTAACACCAAGATGGAGACATGTGATTACAATCAAATTCCGCAGGTTAGGAACATAGCAATATACAAATCATTAGAATTACAGAAGTACACCGAGAGAATTCAGTACGGTATAAGCAACCACGTGCTGCAATCAGAGCCTGTAGACGTCGTGGCATGGAATCAAAGAGAGCCTGAATATGATGCTGGAAACACACTACCACGCAGTTTATAGGCACGTCCACAAGGCATCGAGAGTTACTGTAGGAGGAGCAAAACGAAAAAGTTACCGAGTGACCATATCGCAGACATGTTCGATGGGTGACATATCAGGCGAACGTACAGGCCAAGAAAGCAGTGGTGCCCGTCGTTCTTCGTTAATGGTTTGCACGTTCCTCGTCACATGTGGCCAGGCATTGTCCTGCTGAAATCGGGCATATGATGCTAACTGCTGGAGGGGCAGTGAATCGTGTTTTAAAGCCACCCCAATGTAACAGGTTGCCCTCAATATGTAGGATGAGAGATCGCATGTTACAGCAAATGGCGCATAAACCATCACACTTGGCGTTTATCTGCTAAGCCGATCAACAATACAGGTGCCCGACTGCGTTCATCACGGTAGTGACCATCACTGTAAGCAAGTTTAAATGGAACACGTCCGAAAGCACTACATTTAGCCACTGAGCACGCCAGTGACTGAGTTCACGTGCACATTGCTGTCTGAGGTGTTGATGGTTTCTGGTCAATGGAAGACGGCACAATGATATACGTGCCACCAGTCCATCCCTCAGCAGACGGCGTCGAGCCGTCAATGCAGATATATCTATTCCCTCTGCAATGCTGCAACGTCGAGCTGACACTGCGGACGAAGCGGTTATGTCGGTTACTGCCATGCGTACAAGATGGCGGTCATCCCACGCCGTGGTCACATTGTGTGTTCCAGTACCAGCTCATCGCTGGTTCCATACACGCATCACTGTTGTAGCAGCCGCAATGTCACTTTAGTACAAACACGTTTTCCGGAGGCCAATCTGTTACATTCTAACTCACTCACATGGATATTTTGCGCCTTTGACCTGGACGTGGTATGCAGGCACTTACTTGCAATTTTCCACTTCGTTTGATGGCTCTGCACCAGCTCAACGTAGCGTTATATTGAACTACTCCGGAGAACTTTATCTGTCGACCTGTCTGGTCACACAAAAGAGAGCGCTGCTGGGCCTACATCCTCGCTATCTCTCTGCAATCTTATTTACTTACTGTGGCTGAAAAGTTCTACTCATCCTCAGATTTTGAAATGATTCAGACCACTCCTTTCTGGATGTTATAATTTTTAACAAAAAATATTATATGCTTGCTCCACGACAGTGTTAACCGTTTCAAGTCTCTGTGGTGCAAAAAGTTTTCATTATTTACTATTTGACCGGTATCCGTGGTGGCATAGTGGTTGCCCCAGAGGCAGCTTTGTTGGAAAATTTTAACTGGTGTTGTTTCCGCTTGCCTTCCACAGTGATTGAAGTGCATGTACACTTTACTGTTTTGTGTGGATGATTGTGATATGTGCATGTTCAGTGTGGAGTATTGCTCGTGTTGTGGTTGAATGTAAGATGGAACAGAGTGAAATCCAGTGCTGGCCCTTTCCAAAGATACCAAAAGGCCACCAAGATTAACGTCCCATCCAACGGACCAATCATCATCAACATTGTCGTGTGTCCTCACTCCAAACTCACTGCGGAGAAGTTTGGGATTTAACCCAGGACTTTTATGTACAATCTGGTGGTGAGGAATTGTGTACTTGTCGGCCAAGTCCTTATGATGAAAACAAAAAATATTTTCCAGCACCAGGACTCGAACCAGTTAACCATCGCGGTGAGTAACCACCTAAGCTAAGGGGGGTTGGGGATGGGCATACAAGGTATGGGGAGCCTCCATAAATCACGTAGCCACATTTTGGCCTCCTGTGTGCCCCCCTCCTCCCCACGTAGCCCGACGTCACTTTTGCCTCCCCCCCCTCCTCCCCTCCCCCCTCCCCCTCGTGGCACGTAGCTTCTTTCCCTATTGATTCCAGAAGACATTTTGTACTGTTTCCTCATGTCAGACTATCATAAATTACACACGGAGATAGTGAAATGACGGAAGTAAATATTGTAAAGCTGTTGTGTGTTCTGTTTTATATCTTAACTGAGACAAATTATAAGAATGAAAAGCTACGTGGCTTGGCTCGGAACCCCCTCCCCCCACCCACGCAGCCCAGAGTAGTTTTCTAATAAACCCCTCCCCCCCTAGACCGAGCCACATAGTTTATGCACGCTCCCATAGTAGTACACAACTTCTAATAACCACATAGTGTGCCAAAGGCGTATGTTAAAAATCAAACCACGCTGTATCATGTTGGTAACGATGCTTGAGACACTGTTGCTGGTGATTGGTCTGTCGGATAGGGACCCTAAGCTGGCGGGCACCGGCCCTGACGTAAGGGTCACTGGTTCGAGTCCGGCATTGCTCATGGATGGTATTAATTGTGTACCACAATTTTATGAAGCGTTATACAACAGTTAGAACGATATTGATCTGGCTAAATGGTCGCGGACAAGTAACGCCATATTATGTTGTTTTTTAAAAAAAAAAAAAATCCTGGCGGGCTTGTTAGCCTCTTTGGAAGAGTCGGTATGAATGGTATAACATTTAATATCCTTTCTATCTTCTTTCATCGTCATGCACAAGAAGAATAACAATCAATATGCAACACAATTTTTTATTTTTTATATATATATTTTTTTAATTATAGTTTTACGCCTCGTCGACGTCGAGGTCATTAGAGGCGGGATCGGATTGGGGACAAGGAACGGGAAAATATTCGGCCATGGCCTTTTTTAAGGAAGCATCCAGGCATTCGCCTGGAAGGATTTGGAGAAACCATAAAAAACCCAAATCTGATTGTCCGGACAGGGATTCGAACCGGCATACTCCCGAATACGAGGCCAGAACGTTAACCGCTTACCCACCACGTTCGGTACATATACGCACCAGACAATTCTCAAAATGCTACACACGCAATAACACTAATTAAAATGGAAAAGTAAATGGGAAAACTTCTCTTCCCATTCAAAATTCCCTTCGAATTGCTATTGACTGGTGACAGCTAACCCCCACTTCGGAAACGGGGCAAACGTTTTTGGGACAAATTTGATTCATTCACTCTGGCATTCTACTTCGGGTGTCAGCATCATATTGCCGACTTTTCCCAGATATGCATAATTATTTTACTTGAAACTATTTGCTTTGATGTAAATATTTGTTATTTTTCGGTAGGACAATGCTCCTCCTCATATTGTCGTCATATCAGTAAGGGTTTCTTGTTGCAAGAATATGACTGGTGTTATAGCATCTACCTTCTAACTCTAAACGATTTCCACCGGTTTCGGTAATTTAACTTCCTGGGAGACAACAGTTTGATCAGTGAGGCAAGTGTTCCAACCATGGTAACTAGAAACTTTCTGCACTGATATACTCATACACTAGCTTCTTGGACAAACAGTTATTTGTATTAAATGATTTTGTTGTTTTCGCAGGCGTCATATTGTCGCGTTGGAACCGGGACAGGTGTGAATTCGAAGGTTACTTGTCAATGAACACAGCACTTAAACTGAGAACAGGTTTATTGAGAACTCAAACATACACGCAGCACTGACTGCCTCTTGGGCAGAATGCTCTTCTATTTATACACAGATAGAACGTACTAGAGATTACAAGAGTAGTTAACAAATGAAATGTGTAGAAGTTACAAGTGACCTTAGGAAACATGTAGAATCTTCTGGAAATAATAAACAGAATTAAATAATTTTTGTCAGTGGGCGGGATTGAACCGGCGACCTTCGGTACCGCAATTCGTGACGCTACCCGCTGCGCCATGCTGGCAGACGGTACACTGGCGTTCATGCGGCATTGCTCCCTCTCCTGAGGAAAACAGCGTCCCGCTGTTAGATTTCTTTTGGGGCACGCTGAAGTGTCCTGGATCTTGATCTTGTCGTGGGTCCTCTGTATGGCAGTTCTGGAGGGCCCCTCCTGTTTGTACTATTATCTTCCTGTCCGACTTCCTCAGTATCCAAACCGTCCTCAGAGTCCTTGAACAAGAAGCTGGTTGTGCCTAGCTGCTCGTCAGGATTGTAGTAAGGCTTCATGCGGAGGACGTGAACAATGTCCCTTCGCTTTCGTCGTTTCGAAGACGGCTCATAATCCTCGACTTCGTATGTGACGTCTGACCGGCGGCGTATGACACGATACGGACCAAAGTACCGCTTCAGTAACTTTTCTGATAGCCCAACCTTCCGGACAGGGGTAAAAATCCATACGAGATCTCCTGGGTTGTACGCAACAGGTCGGTGCTTGCCGTCATACCGCTGACGGTCCCTCTCCTGGGTGGCCAGTGTTCGTATGCGAGCCAGCTGTCTTGCTTCTTCGACCCTGGTAATGAGCTGTTTTATATAGTCATCCTGAGTGTCGTCCGGCTGGAATGGGAACAGCGTATCCATTGTGGTCTCAGCTTCACGGCCATGGAGCAGAAAAAACGGAGTGAAGCCTGTCGTATCTTGCCTTGCTGTATTATAAGCAAATGTGACCACTGGCAGTATTGTATCCCAATCCTTCTGCTCAACATCCACATACATCGACAGCATATCGGCTAATGTCTTGTTGAAGCGTTCTGTGAGACCGTTTGTCTGAGGGTGGTATGCAGTTGTCATCCTGTGGACAACGTCGCATCTTGACATGACCTCTGATACTAGTCTTGACTGGAATACCTTTCCACGATCGGATATCATCACACGTGGTGCTCCATGCTTCAAAATAATGTCTTCTACTAGAAATTTTGCAACCTCTGGAGCTTCTGCAGTCGGCACAGGTTTGGTGACAGCGTAGCGCGTGAGGTAGTCGGTGCAGACTATTATCCATCGGTTACCGGTTGTCGACTTCGGGAACCTCCCCAAAAGGTCGATCCCAATTCGGTGGAATGGAACTGCTGCAGGTGGAATTGGTACTAGATGACCTGGAGGTAATTGCGGCACATGTTTCCGTCGCTGGCACTCTTTACAGTGACTCACATAATGCTTGACAGATCGGTAGAGACCCTTCCAGTAATACCTGCGTCTGATTCGGTCCAGGGTCTTCACAAATCCCAGATGACCGGATATTGGAGCGTCGTGGAAATACTTGAGAATAGCTGGCTGGAGATGAGCTGGAACGACCAGAAGCCACTTGGGGCCTAGTGGATCGTAGTTGTTCTTATACAATGTCCCATCTATCAATTGAAACCCTCCTTTGGCCGGTTCTCCTTTCTCCAAGGCGTCTATGGTTCTTAATAACTCTGAATCTTCCCTCTGTTCAGCTGCAACGTCACCTAATTCAGCGAGGGCTGAAATTCCATTCATGCTGTTGTGTTCTATTAAAGGATTCCTTGAAAGGCTGTCGGCATCCTTGTGTTTGCGTCCGTTTTTGAATACCACCGTGACGTCGTACTCTTGAAGTCTAAGTGCCCATCTTGCTAGTCGACCTGATGGATCCTTCAAGCTGGTTAGCCAACATAAAGAATGGTGGTCTGTTACGACGGTGAAAGGTTTGCCGAATAAATACGGACGAAACTTGTTGATAGCCCAGACAACTGCGAGGCATTCTTTCTCGGTTGTAGAGTAGTTTATCTCGGGCTTAGAGAATACTCTTGATGCATAGGCTATCACCTTCTCAGCACCTTCCTGAATTTGCACAAGCACTGCACCGATCCCATAACCGCTGGCGTCAGTGTGAAGTTCAGTTTCTGCATTCTCGTCGTATAAGGCTAGAACTGGTGCGGAAGTTAGAGCCTCCTTAAGTGCCTGGAAAGATCTTTCTTTAGTTTCATCCCAGTAAAACTTGGCGTCTCCCTGCAAAAGTTCTTGCAGTGGACGTGCCATGTTACAGAATCCTTTTATGAAACGCCGGAAGTATGAGCACAGCCCAAGAAAGCTTCTCACATCACGAATGTGCTGAGGAGTTGGAAATTCCATGACTGCCCTTACTTTATCTGGATCAGCGCGGACGCCATCTCCGTTGACCAGGTGCCCCAGGATTTTTATCTCTCTGGCGACGAAGAGGCACTTCTTCGGATTGAGGCGGAGTCCTGCAGTCTGAACACACTTCAGCACCGTTGACAGGCGACTCAGATGTTCTTCAAATGTTTTCGAGAAAACAACAATGTCATCTAAATAACAAAGACACGTCGTCCACTTAAGGTGTCA